>JBAGKO010023042.1:0-11005 GCA_037177275.1 Acacia concinna | reverse complement strand
GAGGTCACATATTTTATATTCACTTTGTTGATGATTATAGCAGGTATACTTGGATATATCCATTGAAACACAAAGGATAAGCAATTGTAGCATTCAAATATTTTCGAGCCCTTGTGGAAAATCAATTTAACAAGAAAATTAAGACATTTCAATGTGACAATGGAACATAATACAAGCCTTTTATTCTAGTAGCTCAAGATGCATGAATTAATTTACGATATACTTGTCCATATACCTCCTCCTAAAGTGGCCGAGCAGAGAGGAAACATCAGCACATTGTTGAAATAGGTCTCACTCTCCTTGCTCAAGCTCATATGCCATTGTGTTATTGGTGTGAGGCTTTTCAAATGGTAGTCTACTTGATTAACCAACTCCTTTCTCCTGTATCAACTCTTTCAACCAGAACCTGATTACAAAATCTTACAACCATTTGGTTGTACATGCTATCCATGTTTGAAGCCTTGTAATCAACATAAGCTCCAATTTCACAGTCAAAGGTGTGTCTATCTTAGAATTGCTCCACAACAAAAGGGCTATTGGTGTCTTAGTTCAACAGGAAAATTTTTTTGTCTCTTGCCATTTGATATTCGATCCATAATTTTTTCCATTTACTTCAGGGTTCTTGCACCGACATGCATCAACTACTAAAAATGTGCTTGATATTCCTCAATTATTCAAGCATCCCATGTTCCACAAGCAACTGGAAATAACACAGGTTCTGCACATTCAAGATTGTTGAATTCTAACTGTTTCCCAATCATTTATATCTAGTGATGATAGTTCCAGAGTAGTTATAGAGCCCAATAAAGAGTCTTCAGCCCATGTTGAGTCCAACTCAAAAATTAGAAGTGAAGAAGTGGTTCCTGGACCTACAAATATTCATCCTATGACTACTCGTGCTAAGGATGGAATCTCCAAGCCCAAATACCCATTTGTTGGCTTGCTGAAAGTTAAAAACCCCACTACTCTTTCCCAAATAGCAAAGCCCCTATAAGTTATGGATGCTCTCAACTCAAAACATTGGTATCAAGAAATGGAGGACGAATACAGTGTACTGGTCAGAAATTGTACTTGGCAGCTTGTCCCTTACGATGGACAGAAAGTTGTAGACATCAAATGGATTTCAAGACAAAGTTCAAGGCCGATGGTGAGATTCTCAAGCATAAGGCACAGGTTGTTGCATAGGGTTTTCAACAAACCCCAGGTGTTGATTTCAATGAGACATTTAGTCCAGTGATCAAGCCTACAACAATTCGAGTAGTATTAACCATTGATATAGCTTTTAAGTGGGTGCTAAGGCAGCTGGATGTAAACAATGCATTTTTAAATGGGTTCTTACACGAAACAGTATATATGTGGCAGCTTGAAGGATTTGAAGATCAACGGCATCCAAATCATGTATGTAAGTTAGTTAAAGCAATTTATGGCTTAAAATAGGCTTCAAGAGCTTGATTTGATCATTTACGACTAACTTTATTGCAATAGGGTTTCCACAACTTAAGGAGTGACATTTCCTTGTTTATGCTTCGAACACCAAAAACTATTGTCTTTATCCTAATTTAATGTGATGACATCTTAGTGACTGGCAATAATTCCATCTACATACAGAAGTTTGTACAAAAATTGAATATATTGTTTTCTCTCAAGGATCTGGGTCCTCTTTACTATTCTTGGGGATAGAGGTTTATAGAGATCATATTGGGATTTATCTAAATCAAGCCAAGTACACTTTAAATCTTCTAAAGAAGTTCAATATGTTAGAGTGTGCTCCTATAACTACACCCATGGTCACAGGTAGACAAATTTCATCTACAAATGGAGAACCCCGAGTGATCCAACTCTATATAGACAAGCTATAGGTTCCTTGCAATACCTTACTAGCACACCCCTTGATATTTCTTATTCTGTAAATAAGCTCAGTCAATACTTATATAAACCATGAACAACTCATTTTCAGGCTGTGAAACGTATTCTAAGATATCTTAAAGGCACTTATAGTCTTGGACTACATATAAAACCATTTCAAATCCCTCGGTTGACTGCTTTTATTGATGCTGACTGCGCTACAACTTGATGACAAAAGATCCATGGCTGGGATGTGTGTTTTTCTAGGTAATACACTTGTTGCTTGGTCCTCTCAGAAACAACAAGCAGTAGTGTCCAGATCAAGCACCGAATTAGAATATAGATCATTAGCAGATGGGGCAGCAGAAGTTAGATGGCTATGTTCATTATTACTGGAACTGGGATTATTTCTACACCAACTAACAATTATCTGGTGTGACAATTTAAGTACAAAAGTGCTTGCAGCAAATCCTGTATAGCATGCTTGAAGTGAACATATTGAAATTGATGTTCATTTTATTAAAGACTTGGTATTATCTAGTTGTATTGATGTTAGATATGTCCCCTCTTCTCATTAGATAACAGATTGCTTAACTAAGGCATTGACTTGCTCTCAGTTTAAAACACTCAGAAGCAAACTCAGGATGGTTATAACACCCTTTCGTTTGAGGGGGAATGTTAGAACATAATTAGAATTAGCTAGCATTATAAGAAATGTGTGCATCTGTATAGTGCTAGAATATTCTTTATCAATGTATATGTGTATAGTAACCATAGGTTCTATTATGATTACTTTTGTCCTATTGTAGCACCCTCTGTATTATAAATATGAAAGGATCCTGAGCACTACAATTTTAGTGTCTTAGATATTCATTATTCTCAAAACCCTATTTCTTTATCTTTTCTATCTCTCACACACCCTACTTTTTCTGAAGGGAAGATAACTTATACATAGTACACCACGGTTGTTCTCCTAGGGTTCAAACCCCAACTCCCCCATTCGTAAAATGATTTGGTGCCATTAAGCCACTAAGACTTTGGTAAATTCTATATTTCAAATTTGACTACTTAGTCCCTAACTTGTTTGGCATGACAAACTTTTATAGTGGTTGGATTATTGATCGAGTCTTTTGATCTGGCACAACTTTTTTCTTTGCTTAATCGCACCAATTCAAACGACCTATATTTTGATTTGACTATTATTTATTACCAAATCTTGCAAAGAGAGGATGTTGGCTACACCAATTCAAACGACCTATATTTTGATTTGACTATTACTTTTAGTGGCAAATTTTCTATGTCGCCATTTAAGGTTAGACTTTTGGTGGTGACTTTTTTTGACGCCGCTAAAGGTAAGACTTTTGAAATTAATATTTTCAACTAATAATAAATGTAATTTTTTTAATACTATAAATGAAAAAATATATTTTATTAATTGTATTATATTATTTGTCATATTTTAATTTTTCAAAAAATGTTTTAGGTATTATATTAATATATAAATATATATATCTCTGTGTGTGTGTGTATAATATTAACATATATATATGTATGTATGTATGTATGTATTATTATATACATTTATATTAGCATTAATCAAATTATTAAAACAAAAAGATTAGTAAATATCTATATATTATAAATGATACATGTGTGTGTGTATTTAATTTTTGATATAAAGGATGACAATTTAATTTAGCGCACATGGTTAAGTGCTTCACTCCTTGACTAGGAAGTCCTGTGTTCAAACCTTAGTGAGGCAATTGTTTTAGAAAATATTTACAGATGATGTGGCGCAATGTGGAATGGAAGGCGATGTGGTGGGTGATGTAGATGATGGCATGTGACATGTGGACGAGGTAGGTAGAGAGGGTGATGTGACATATGTCAGCTGATGTGGAAATTATTTTTTTTATTTTTTTAATACACTTTCAGTGGCGACTTTTGTCGTCACTGAAAGTTTACTTTTGGTGGCGACACAAAAGTCGCCACTAAAGGATGATTTTCAGTGGCGACACTAAAATGTCACCACTAAAACAACTCTTCACTGGCGACTTACTTTGTTGCCACTAATAAGTATCAACCATAGTTGCAACGGCAATGATTGGATGGTGACAAAATGTCGCCGCTGAAAACTTTTAGTGGTGACTTTTTGACTTTCAGTTGCTACTTTTGTCACCATTAAAAGTTAAATTTTTTATAGTGTGAAAGATTGACTTTTCACACAAGTCATATAAACTAGTGCTTTCAGTGACATTAGAGGACCTTCATATGTAGTAGTAGCAACCAATTATGGACTACAATAGAAATTTACAATCGATGAATAGGCAAATATTAAGTGATGTATATTTTGGCAAAAAAACTATCTTGGACCCAGTAAGTAGAATTTTCAGCCTTGTGTAGGCTCTCCCTTTCAAGTAGGATAAATTCATAACCATAATTATACAGGTGCATTGATCATAGAACACAATAGAAATTGAAAGCTACTGAAGTCAATAATTAACTGCTGTCACATACCGGCAAAGTAATTTCCAGAGTTTCAAGACGGGTGCATAATCCCATGAAGATTGAAATCAAACGACATTCTTGTATATCATTTAAATCCATATCAATTGAGAGCTTTGACAAACTCTGAAAAAAATTGCTCCTAGAATCCTTCAAAGTGAAACGAAGACACAGTTATTAGCACCACCAATAGTATACATAAAAATAGGGAGACATCACGATACTAATTTGTCAAAGAACTTACCCAAAAATGACGATAATTACCAAGTAGTTCGGAAGCTTTGAGAACTTGTTTCCCAGCATCAGAGGCAAACATTGATCGAAGCACCGAGTTTTTGTAAGAATGGATAACCGTACCCTTAGGCTTGGAGAATTAATGTTCAAACTTTCAGGATAAGTTAGAGTGTCAAGGAGTAAAACCTCAACCCTCTCAGCAGAAACAACTATTTCATCAAGTTCTAATGCATTCAGTTGCAAGATCTTCAAATTGGGATTGTGGATTCGAAGTTTCCCGAACCCATAAGACTCAAGGAGAGTGAAATTCTCTAAACCCTTGCAGTTCTCCAGAATTCCATCGACGGTCTTGTCATCCATATTGACATTCCTCAGGATCAAGGTTTTGAGATTTTCACATTCCTCAAATGGTTCTGAATCACTCAGTGTGTAGTGAACAAACTGGAGCGAACACAAACCAGAAAAAATCCCAGCTGGAAAATTGGGTTTTGATCTCCTCTCACTAGGTCCTAAATGGTCATGAAAATTTTGGAATATTCCTATGTCAAAAAACTCACACTCAAGGCTTAAGTTTTTCACTTTCTTAAGCTTTGCCAATATAACCCAGGAAACAACTTCCTCTCGAGCAATACTATATGGGAAATGGATGAATCGACAGCTTCGTAAATCACCAGTGTGACGAATCAAAATGACAGAAATCTTCAGACCATACCTCATGAGACTTCGGTTCAAGGAAGAATTACTAATGTGTGAATGAGTTTGAAGCGATTCTGATGAGTTTTCTCCATGTGACAAAGGAGTAATCATTCGTCTCCCATCCATCTCAAGATGGGGAGTGAAACGCCATAATCTCCGCCATCTTTTGGAAAGCACGCTTGTTCTGACAACTTCATCGATAGGAAGCTTAGAAATAATAAAGGACAAAACTTCATCAGGGAGTTGGCTAATGAGATCAACCGTCTGGTATTCAACTTCGGCCTTGGGTGTTCTCAATCTGATCCTAGTCATTTTTTTTGGGTGAAGTGAATTTTATCCGGAAATTCTGGTCTGAGTTTGAGTTTGTTGAGAGACTCTGAGAATGGAGTGTGAGAGGAGAAAGACAGAGAACATGAATATAAGTAAATAACTTGACCGTTTCTTGTCTGCATGAATGACACGAGGCTTGCATGTATGTACAGATAGCAAATTGTCTGTTTTTCTTTCGTACATTTTCTGATTTTGGTAACGGGTTTTAAATCTGAGTTATTATCTTTCTATTGAGAGAGTGAGAAAATATAGCCTTTTTATACTTTTTTTGTCGATATTGGGTGCTACTAGCGACCAAATAGTTCAGTTTTTGTAAATGTAATCCTACAATAGGGAAATTTCGCTACCTCCGGGTAATTATTACAGCTACATTCTCAAGGTTTGAACATAAAACTATTAGTTAACTTGGAACACACTCAGTTAGTCAATCCATGTAGTTTTTAGAAAACCATTTTTTTTTCTCGAGTAATTTTATCACCAAAGTTAATAACAAAAATATTTTACTCTTTCTTGACTCTCATAAAGAAATAATATTAGTTGTTCCAATAAATAGATAAATAATATTTGATTCTTTCATAAAGGTTCTATGTAATATATATTTGACATCACTTTATTTTCTTGACATGTAAAAGTTCGTATTCGTTGTAATTAATTGAAATTCAGAAAGTATTATAAAGAAGACAGTTTATTTTTATTTAATATATATTAGCTGTGTGGATATTCATAATCATATTTATATTCAAACTCATACCATTATTTGAGTAGATAATTAAGTAGATGAATTGAACATCCCCCCGCCATTTAGATACCATGTTCTCATTAGTGGTGTTTCCTATTGGATGCGTTAAAAATTGTTTAAGATTTATCTTCTATTCTTATATTTATGTAATAGCATGTCTGGATTTTCCGAAAAGAGGTTTTCAATGCGTGTGACATTATGATTAATTGCATTAACCCCTTAAGATTAATTTTTCACACGGTGTTGACATATATCGTTAGAATCAAACTGATCATAAAGAAAAGATGAATCGAAATGATTCAACGTAGATACTTTAGAATATTAATATTAAAGGTATGGCACTTATGGTGTTTGTTTCATGCCATAATCAAATTAAAAACGAGCTCTTTAATTTACGTTTTCGGGAGACAAATGTTTTCTTATATATATTCATCTAAAGTTATCAAACTTGCGAGTTTTAAAAAAACTTATGATAAGAATATAAACTTAAAGTCAAATCTACGAATTTATTTTTACTAATAAATAAGTGTTAAATGCAAATAATAAAAATATAATAATGAAAATACTTTAATTTAAATATATTTTAAATATGAATAACTAAAATTGAATCATTAACATTTATAATTTATCATATCTAATGAAGAAATTATATGAAGTTTATATATAAAGCCATTAAACATTATCAAAACAAACAAAATAACAAAAGTTTAAGAGTAAAATTAGCGTATATTTGTAAGATAAAAATGTAAATAAATAAATTTGATGTATAGACTTACAAGTTTAATCAAGTTTTTAGCTATTACAAGTTTAATTACAAACTCACAAAATTTCAAGTTAAAAATGTAACCTTATAACACCAAAGAGTCAATATAATTAACGAGTTTGATACCAATGTATATATTTGTTAGCACATTATAAAATCACTTAAAATAATCTAATCTCGACACTAGCTCACTTAATCTACTGCCAAAAATTAACAACTTCTGTATTTGTCAACACTATCTTCCTCTTATCAATTTCAATTTGATTGACTGCCATGCCACTTCTATCTATCATCTATTCATCATCCATGCCGGGATGCTTTTATTTTGTAATTATTTCTAAATTATTACTTGAACTCATTACAATTAAAATTCACTTCGATCATTATATATTTTAAAATAATCAATGCGTAAAAGTTTTGCTCAATTTCAAATTAATGTTTAGTTTATGTCTGACTCCTATGGCATTTACTGGTATATGGATTCTTCGTGGTCAAAGATATAACCAGTTCGGTTTTATGTGTCCTTAAATAGTGCCCTTATTCATGAAGAACTAACGCTTTCGTGTAATTTTTTTAAATTTTATAATTTAATTAATTGTTAATAAATGAAGAGGTCAGAAGGCCAACAAAACCGCGAGGACTAGTAATGTGGACAACATAACCCAGTTGAAAAATAGGGTACTCTGCCTCAAATGGTTTGTTAAAATCTGAAAGTGAGAAGAAAGGAAAAGAACTTCATTAAGGGTATGTTTGGATTAATGATGAGAAAAGTAATTTATTTATAATTGGATTTATTGAAAGATAAAATTGGGAAAAAGTAAGATTGGGTGTGTTTGAATTGATGGTAAAATAAATTATTTATAAGTTACATATGTAAAAATAAAACTTGTTTAATTGATATATTGAAAAGTAATTAACTTATGATAACAAATGACTAAAAAGGACATAAAAAATATTATTATATGTATTACATATATATTGTGAGATAAAAAAATTATAATAGAAAAATGGAAAATAAATTCAACAAGTTTTTTCAAAAAATATAAAAAACAATAATTAATAACATGGTTTCTTATAAAATAAAATTACATTACTAATCGGATCATATGGATCGTACAATTTTGTCTCTAATTCTATCACGAACATAATTCATTTCTCTTGATGATTGCCTAGTATAGTTTGAGAATGATGATTGTTGATGTTCTACATCACTAATACTGCCATCTTCAGCACCAGTACTCTCATCTTCAGCATCCCTAAAATTCACATCAGTTTGAGAATTCTTCCTAATAAAATTATATATAGCCATTGTTGCACACACCATGTGAACTTGTGTTTCATAGCTATATTTGTATATTCTTTGTAAGATTTCAAATATGTTCTTCCACACCAAAAGTCCTTTATATTGTGCATCTCAAACTTGAATGATAATAATTGAAGGTCTCTTTATCATTAACAAATCCCGGTTGACCGTTGAATTTTGGGAGGTAATAACGCTCGCACCTATATGGACTAAGATATTCAACTGGTGTTGGATTTCCAGAATCCACCAAATAATATTTCCCTAATAAATGATTTAATCATTAAGATGGCGTGAGATGGATGCAAATGTGAAATGAAGAGAAATTGTTTAATTAGTAGATAGAAATATACCTTGAGGTGGATGGGGGAAGTGTATGGCCAAATTTTAAATCGCAAATTGAAACACACGAGTATGATATGCAAAACCCTCCCATGCGGCTAACACGAATGTAAGGCACATATCTCAGTCGCATATAGCCATAACATTATGTGTTGTATAGTATATCCCTCGCTCCTAATAATTTTTTCTTAATTGGGTCCAGTTACCACACATTCTATATGAGTCTCATCTATTGCCCCAATTGCATCTTTGAAGTATGGGTAATATCGGCGATCATCTTTGATTTTTGGGTGACAACCACGAAATCTGGGATTACATGGTGTGATATTTTCCCTCGCTTGACCCAAGCAAGCTTGTGATACTATATGTAGATGCTGACTCAGTTTCTCCTGAATGTTGAAATAATTCCTGTATCACCCTATTACCCACCCCATGTCCAATAGTGAGCAAAAACATGACCAACATTTCTTCAACCCCAACATTCATAGAATCCCATAACCCATGTTCAACCAATTTACTACACAAGTTGTAAAAAACATGTCTTTCCACTTTGAACATATCATGACATTATGATCTATGGGTTGCTAATATTTCTTGGACCCATACATGACTTGTTTTCTTACTAATCTTATGAGGTTCTTTGCAAACATAAGGGACCAGATATTGACAAAGCAACACGCTTAAATTTTCATACTGTGTTAACTCTTCTTCTAAAAGTGATTCCATTGTGGATTGTTCATGTTCCTCCATTCCTTTTGACTAATTTTGATTGTTCCATAGACTTGTCAGAGTAGTTAAATTAAATTGTGAGCAACATAACAAACATAACATCTAAATAAACGAAAAAGATAGCAAACATGTCATAACATTATAAGTTATATAAACCTAAATGAAGGGTAAAGATAGTTCACATGTCATTATGTCATTATATACATAACCTAAATATAATCATCTACACTAAGGAACACTAGTTGTAAACCATGAACCACAAATACCAAGTACGCCTAGTGTTTTTTAGCTGAAGCAAACGCTTCTTGAGTAGTCTTGTCATGGAGAAGCTTCATGCTTCGAAGTCTAAAGTCAACATCTTCTTTGACTTCATCCATAACCTCGTTAACACAGGAGGCAGATTTTTCCTTCAACGAGTCATCTCTATCCTTAGAGGTATTAGCTATCACGCTAATTGCATCTACTAATTGTTTTGAAGCCAAAATTTTCTATTTTTGTTCTTAACTGGCTCGTCACCTCTCTTCTTCTTCCCTAGCTTCTAGACCCAGTAGCAACTGTTGGCAGAGTGATATTGCTTAAGTGTACACATGCCATGTGTTCTTAAACTTCAGTGCTACCTCCTGCGTTGGTGCTCATCCTCGTTGTCCCCTAAGCCTTCTTCTTCATCTATGGTGGGCTGGTAAACATTGTTATCATCGTCCTCCTGTGTCTTAGGTTGTTTATATGATGGTGCATAAAATTGTTCTCCTCTTTCTACCACATCCTTGAATATAATTCTTAGCTCATTTTTATGTTGCAAGCCAACATGTCTAAACTTTCTATAGGCTCCATTCTCCTACATGCATACAAAAATAATGATAGTTAATCTTGTTGCAACAAAATTTACTTACCTTGTACTTCAAATAAACAAACTAATTACCAAAAAGTGATGAACTTGTATTTTTCTTGTCCACCACTCCTGCGATACTGATACAGTACTTGTTTCAGGATCCCAACCCATACCAAATTCTTTGTTTAAGTCATCCCAAGCCTTTAATTCTTTCCTCAATACGTCTAACCAATTCCTAAATTGTTTCTGGCTATAATCTCTTCTAGTCTTTTGTCTAAATGCTAAAACAATCGACTTCCAACCTTTCCTTGTAAAAGTACTCCCTTTGTGTTCTTTGTTGTATATTTACTCAACACATGCATTGATGAGTACCTCAGTTAATTGATAATCCCATACTGCTCTTCCTTGTTCATTGTCATTAATTCCTTTTCTGTCCAGGTTCACAGACACCAATCATTACAAATAATTACAAATGACATTTTACTAGATTCGACTTTCCAAAGTGACAAACATGAACTCAGATGAAGAATAATGGCTAAACCAGTCATTCACATAGATAGGATCATAGACCGGCTTGACAATTATATGCATCACATCAAATAATTTTTCCTGATAAATATATATTGAAATCACACCATAATCTCTTCCTTTTCTTCTCTTGCAAATTAACAATATAATTAATGAAGAAGCTAA
>JBAGKO010023011.1:0-7500 GCA_037177275.1 Acacia concinna | reverse complement strand
ATATGTTGATCTCTCTAGAAAACCAAAGTTATCGTTTACTAACTTTTTTGCTTCAATTTTTTTTATAGAAAAAGAAAAAAGGGAAGATTTAGTTACGATTAGAAATCTTTCTTTATCCATGGATTCTTTATCCATACTTAAATTATTAATACAATTCGAATATTCTGTTTCGCAATTTCAGAATCCAAATTTTCATTTCTTTTTGGATAAAAATCATGAGAATTTATATTTTTCCTCGAATCTATCATTGAGAGGGAAAGGATTAAATCTTTTTAAGAAATAAAGTTTTTGGTCGGAATATCGATTATTCCGAAAGACCCCTTAACTATCAAGGGGATATAGAACGAATCAAACTTTTACCACTAAACTATACCCGCTACAATATTATTATTATATAATAATTTATCTTTTGTCGAACAAAAAATTCGACGTAATTAAGAAAAATATCAAAATTATAACATAAAATACATTGGGTAAGAGTCTATAGTTTCATTTTTTTTACAAGGAATTCTAGATAAAATTATTTATCTGGTTTTGTTTTAACAATTAAAATACGTCCTATTAAAACAACAAGAAAGTTTAACTTCTTATTCTTATTATTTTATTCTTTCTTCGTTTTTCCTTTTTTTTTTACAAAAAAGGTCCATTCCGTTATATTCTTAGGGAATGGACCTTTTTGAATAAAAATCAAAGCTAAGAAGTCTTCTTTTTTTTTTTACCTTATTTATCTTTTTCGAGCCCTTAGTTTAGCAAAATGTAATTTTTGATAAAAGTTATACATATCTCTATAATAAAGATAGAGAAAGAAATACTTTTCTATTCTTTATCTTTAAATCTTTAATTATTTTTAATGTAAAAAAAGAATTATCTTTTTTTTTTTTCAATTGGGAGAGATGGCTGAGTGGACTAAAGCGTCGGATTGCTAATCCGTTGTACGAGTTATTTGTACCGAGGGTTCGAATCCCTCTCTTTCCGTTGATGACTTGATATTTTTTTTTCTTTCAAATTTTGCAAATCCCTTTTTGTTTTTTTATAGTTCCTTTTTTTAGTTTTTTAGTTAAATGCATCAAATCAAATAGATAAAAAAAAACCTACGAAAAAAAAAATCAAGTAAGGAAAACAACCCCCTTTTTTATTCTTCACGTCCAGGATTACGTCCTGGATCATTAGATAGGAATCCAAAGATGAAAAGAGAAACAAAGAATATCACTACTGTGTAAACGAAAAGTTTGAGAGTAAGCATTACACAATCTCCAAGATCTTTTTTTTTTTTCAAAAAAAAAAAAAAATAAAATAGATCGTCCATTTTTATACCACATATCTTAATTTGACACCAAAAAATAAAGTGCTTTCTCGAAATACAAAAGAATTTTCATAAATTCATTTAGCATAAGATAAGAGTCGTTCATTACTTAAATTTGCTTTCATACCCAAAATGGATCCTATCCTACGAAGGTAAGGCCTTTCACTTAGGGATTAGAGTGGGGAAATGGGGTGATTCATATTTTTTGTGTCTACTCAAAAGTTTCATGTTGAAATTGAGAGTAAAAATTATCTGATCCTTTGTATTGTTCGAATTTCTTATTTCTTAAATCTTATTTCTTAAATTAAAGGAATTTTTCATTTTCTAGGATAGTATTAAAGATCTTATCGAAAACTTACGGCAGCTTGCCAAACAAAGGCTAAGAGAAAAAAAAACAAAGGTATGACTGGCATAACATCTACAATTGGATTCAAAAAAGCATAGACCTCTGGCAATTTTGCGAAGAAAAAACTACTCGAATAAAGGGCAGAATTAATACAGATCAAATTAAAGATATTAAGCATAATAAACTTTTTATTTTGTTCTTGGAGATAATTGTATTTTGGTTGAGTTATTGATATAAGTAAAAACAAAAAGAGAAAGGTAGAAAAAATCTTTCCTTTTCTTTGAGTTTACCCAACCAAAAATCCTGCAATTCTCAAAGGAGAATAGAAGAAATTTGACTTTCAATACAATATTTTAATTGAATTCTACCTAATGAGCAATAAATTCAAGATAATTCTATATCTATCCGTGTCAAAATCCTAACAACAATCTAAATTTTTCTAAAAATTAAATATTTGGACTAGAATTGACGACAAACCAATACCACTATTATTCTTTATTAGTGTTAAATCAAAATTGAAATGGGGCGTGGCTAAGTGGTAAGGCAACGGGTTTTGGTCCCGCTATTCGGAGGTTCGAATCCTTCCGTCCCAGAGCATATTCATTCTATCAGAATACATATATATAGTTTATAGTTTTTAATAAACTAAACTTAATGGAGTTCAACAAATGACACAGCTGTGGAATTCAATTTATTTGTTGTAACCCAATTAAGAGAGAAACAAGGGTTTGAATTCAAAATAAAGGTTAAACGGGCTTTTGATCATATGTTTCTTCTCTTCATATTGAAGTAAATTTGTTACTTAGAAAAACCTTACTACCATTTTGATTTGACGGAGTCGAAATGCGAAAGGAGCCCTATTTTCTATTCCTTAAATAAATAATAAATGGAGTAATTCAATTATTAATTCTCTGCAGATCTCTGAATTTTGAAACAAGAGAAAGTTTTTTGTATTATCACTAAATTGAGTCAAGGAGATTAAGTTTCTTAAGACTTGGTTAGGTTAGGATAAAAAAAGGAGTAAGGACTTAATCTATATTTGTTTTGCTTTTAAAAATAATTTTATATTTATGTATGTAAAGATTCTAACAGGTTAATTCATACATTTTTTTTTTATTTTTTTTTCAAAACAAAAAAAAATATATATATTTATATTAATTATATTTATATATAGGGATTCATTTCTAATTCTGATAAAATTTCTTAAGAAAAATATCTTAGAAAAGAAAAAACATACATTACTATGTATCGGCTGAACCAATGACTATTCATGATTCTGTAATGGACTCAATTTTATACTGGCTCCAAATTAGATAAATGTTATGGTAAAACTTCGTTTGAAACGATGTGGTAGAAAGCAACGTGCGACTTGAAGGACACGATCCATTGTGGATTCTTGCATCCACCCTTTTATATATATCAAAATGAGGGTGCTCTTGGCTCGACATCACTTGTTCTGCTAAACTACCCTTTTTGTTGGGTTGTATCCTAAATAATATAGGATGGAGCTCGAGTATAAAGTATTGATTTATTTCTTAGGGCAAGGATCTAGGGTTAATATCAAGCTATAAAATAGAAGAACTTCGTAAGTATATTTTTGATATAGAAATAAAAGGTTCCAATCCAAAATAAAAAAATTCTTGGAATTAAGAAAATGCTTTCGATACAAAAAGTGTATCACAGGGAATCAAATGTTTGGCTGATTCTTTGAAAAAGGTTACAAAAAAGGGTATGTTGCTGCCATTTTGAAAGGATTCAAAATTACCGAAGTCATGTCTAAACCCAATGATTAAAAATAAGGATAAAAAAGACCAGAACAAGAAAACACCCTTTCAATTGTATCAATAACTGCCTCAGAATGAGGAATTCAAATTTTACTAAAAATTTAGTAAAAAGAAAGGGATTTAAAGACCACTCAATAAAAGAAATTTTCAAAATCTTTTTTTTTTTTTTTTTTGAAAATTATTCAACTTGAGTTATGAGTATAAATGGTTTTTCCCTTTCAGAAAGGAAGGAGAAAGGTGGAAGGGGACTTAAATCATAGTCTAATTACACCCATTTGCTATTGGAATTCTATTTCTATACATAAATAGAGCCTTAAATCATTTTTCTCGAGCCGTACGAAGAAAAAGCTTCCTATACGTTTCTGGGGGGGGTATTGTTCATCTATATCTATCCCAATGAGCCGTCTATCGAATCGTTGCAATTGATGTTAGATTCCGAAGAGAAGGAAGATATCTTCGGAAAGTGGGTTTTTATGATCCAATAAAGAATCAAACTTATTTAAACGTTCCTGTCATTCTTTATTTTCTTGAAAAAGGTGCTCAACCTACAGGAACTGTTCAGGATATTTTAACTAAGGCAGAAATAAAAAAGTAATTTCGGCCTAATCAAACGCAAATTTTTTTGAATTAAGGAAAAATGGGATCAGAAAGGGGTCATGGCTTGTATAGTATAGTTTTGTATAGCCTTTCTCTACTATTTTTTTTTTTTTTCTATTCGTGCCTATTTCTCTTTATTCCCATAAAATTCTAGATTTTATATCTAGAACAAGAAAACCTTCATTTTTTTGCTAGTTCTTCATTTCCCCATTTCCATTTTTGTATCTATGTCCATTTGTTATGGAGTGCCAATTCAACACAAGTTTTTATTTGTGGGTTTCCATTCTATTCTTTTTAGAAAATGGATAATTTTATTATATTGACAACAGTATATCTAACAAATATAATTTATTAGAAATAATAAGTGTATCTATTTATCTCCGTCTCAGAAGTTTGATTTTTTACTTTACTTCATGGAAATGGTGGATTCGCTTTAAGGTCTATAAATTTTTGGATTTCTCTCGATTTTTTATTTGAAAATTTTTTAGTTCAATCTTTTGATTACTTCGTAGAATTTCTTTAGTGTTTGTTATTATGATTGTATCGACTTATTCCTTTTTCGGGTTGCTAACTCAACGGTAGAGTACTCGGCTTTTAAGTGCGGTTAGAATTTTTTACACATTTGGATGAAGCGAGGATTCGTCCAATACTATTGGTAAAGTTTTAAAGACCACGACTGATCCTAAAAGGAAATGAATGGAAAAAATAGCATGTCGTATTCAATGAAGAATTCAAAGAATATTTTATTCTTACCAGATCGGTACAAAACCATTTTTTAAATGGAACAAAATGAATTCAATTTCAAATAGGGTTGAGTGAATAAATGGATAGAACCCTATGGTTTCAATTAATTATAGGGAAAGCAAAAGTAACGAGCTTCTATTCTTAATTTGAATAATTATCCGATCTTATTTCTAATTATAGGTTAAAAATAGATTAGTACCAGTTGCGGAACGGAACAGGTTTCTTCATGGATTATATGAATCCTAGTTATTGGTCCAGTTCATTATGGAATGGAAGTAGATGTGTAAAAGAAGCAGCATATTGATAAAGTATTTTTTTTTTTCCAAAATCAAAAGAGTGATTGGTTTGAAAAATAAAGGATTTCTAAGCATCTTTTTATCCTAAACCAAATAATGAGCATAAAAAATGCAATTAAATGTAAAAGAAGGGAATAGAGAATCCGTTGAAACGTTTACCGAGGTGGCTATTTTTTTCTTACTAAAGTACCTTGTTTTGCCTGTATCGCACTATGTATCATTTGATAACCACCCAACCCAATTGTCTGTCTTTGGTTCAAATCAAATGGAGGAGTTCAAAAGATATTTAGAACTAGATAGATCTCAGCAACAGGACTTCCTATATTCACTTAGCTTCCAAGAGTCTATTTATATACTTGCTCATGATCATAGTTTAAATAGATCAATTTTAAATGCGGATTCTGACAAAAAATCTAGCTTACTAATTCTGAAATGTTTAATTATTCAAATGTATCAACAAAATCATTTGATTTTTTCTGCTAATGATCCTAAACAAAATTTATTTTTTGGACACAACACGGATTTATATTGTCAAATCCTATTCGAAGCATTTGCCGTTGTTTTGGAAATTCCATTTTCTCTACGAGAAAGACCATTTATAGAAAGGAAAGAGATCGTCCAATTTTTTAATTTACGATCCATTCATTCAATATTTCCTTTTTTAGAAGACAAATTATCACATTCTAATTATGTAGTAGATATACTACTATCCCATTCCATCCATCTGGAAATCTTGGTTCAAACTTTTCGTTATTGGGTAAAAGATGCTTCTTCTTTGCATTTATTGCGAATTTTTCTGCACCAGTATCATAATCGGAATTGTTTTATTATTCCAAAACAATCTTCTTTTTTTTTTTGAAAAAAAAAAGAATCAAAGATTCTTCTTCTTCCTATATAACTCTAAAGTGTGTGAATATGAATCCATCTTGGTTTTTCTGCGTAACCAATCTTTTCATTTACGATCAATATCTTCTGAAGTTTTTCTTGAACGTATCTATTTCTATGAAAAAATAGAACATTTTCTAGAAGTTTGTGCTGAGGATTTTAAGGTTTTTTTTTGGTTGTTCAAGGATCTTTTCATGCATTATGTTAGGTATCAAGGAAAATTCCTTTTGGTTTCAAAAGGAACGTCCATTTTAATGTCTAAATGGAAATATTACCTAGTCAATTTATGGCAATCTTGCTTTTACATGTGGTCTCAACCAGGAAGGATTCAGATAAACCAATTTTCCAATTACTCACTTGACTTTCTAGGCTATCTTTCAAGTGTTCAACGAAACCCTTCAATGACACGAAGTCAAATGCTAGAAAATTCATTTTTAATATCATTAGCTATTAAAAAGTTTGCTACCAGAGTTCCAACTATTTTGCTGATTAGATCATTATCTAAAGCGAAATTTTCTAACGTATTAGGATATCCCATTAGTAAGGCATCCTGGGCCGATTTATCAGATTCCAATATTATTGACCGATTTGTACGTATATACAGAAATCTTTCTCATTATCATAGCGGATCCTACAAAAAAACGAGTTTGTATAAAGTAAAATATATACTTCGACTTTCTTGTGTTAGAACTTTGGCTCGTAAACATAAAAGCAAGGTACGTGTTTTTTTGAAAAGATTAGGATCGGGATTATTGGAAGAATTCTTTATGGAGGAAGAACAAGTTCTTACTTTGAACTTACAAAAAATGGCTTCTACTTTCCAGAGATTCTATGGAAGACAGATTTGGTATTTGGATATTTTTTGTATCAATGATTTGGCCAAGTCTGAATAATTTGTTATCAGACTGTGTAATTTGCAATTTTCCCTAAACAATCTACGAAAAACCTAAAATAATTAAAATAATTTAAATGATATTAAAAAATCTAGATATTAAAGAGATAGTAAAAAAATTTTCTATGCTGAAATGTTCATGTAGGAAGGCTTAAAAAAAATCAACTGACTATTTCATTTTTTTTTTAGTTTTATCTAGGGAAAGATCTGAGTTTTAGATGGATACACAGGAAAGCCGTGTGCAATGAAAAATGCAAGCACGGCTTGGGGAGGGGTTTTTCTTTATTTTATTAAATTAATAAGGAAATTATCTATTCCATCCGACTAGTTCCGGGTTCGAATCCCGGGCAACCCACTCTCTTCTCATATCGAAATCATATGTTTAGAAACTCAGATTTTCTTTTTTGTAATCTACTTTATTTCCAAATAAACTTGGAATTGGAAAGAGTAGGTCTAAACTGAAAAGTAGAAATAGATACATTGGTTGACAAGGGCCTATAAGTCATGTTATACTGTTAAATAACAAGCCTTCCATTTTCTATTTATGAAAATTTGTGTGCTTGGGAGTCCCTGATGATTAAATAAACCAAGATTTTACCATGACTGCAATTTTAGAGAGACGCGAAAGCGAAAGCCTATGGGGTCGCTTCTGT
>JBAGKO010022944.1:0-11009 GCA_037177275.1 Acacia concinna | reverse complement strand
GAGATTAAAAAAGTCAAAATAGTTAACTAGATCTTATAATTAGGATCGGGGTAATATAAATATCACAATATGTTTAGATATATGTGTGCAATCTATATAATATAATTCATGCATTTTTCAGTCATTTCCTATCAAAAGTTACTTTTAGAAAATTTCAATCAAATAAACTTTACTTTTGCATAAGTAACTTATAAGTAACTTCTACAATATTTATTTTAAACACAAATCAAATTACCCAATCTTATTTTTACACAATCTTATTTTAACTCAATCTTACTTTTCTAAAACTACCGATTACAATATTTAATCCAAACACATTCTAAGACAATTGGGGCTTGTATTTAATGTTGGCTCCAACACGATTTATTTTTTTAATGAAAGACCCCATCATGATTGTATATAATAGAAAGATATTGGGAAAAACACAAACAAATACCATTTAAACATTAAAAACTTTAAAAAATAACTCAAATTTGGTAAATAACAAATGAGGAGCTCTGACCTCTAACTAAAACTCAATATATAATAACTAAAACTAAGCAAATAAACTCAACAAATAATAATTAAAACTGACCAATTTCTACCCCACATTTTTACCATTTGAGTCATCTTTCAAAATTTTTAATATTTATGGGGTATTTATTTATTTTCTTTTCCAAAGATATTAGCACCTATAAACAAAATCAAGAGAAGTTAAAAATTTGGGCAAATATTGATTTTGTAGTATTATAAAAAATAATAATATTTATAAGGGCAAAAGGGCATATCTGGAAGTATGCTCATTGGGGCAATTTTGCCATAAAAGTTTCATAAGGGGCAATTTTGTTTCGAAAGCTTTAGAAGTGGGGCAATTTGCCATCTTGTTTATTTTTATTAAAGTGAAAATTTGTTTCAAAAGTCTATATGTCATCTAATTCATCTTTTGTAAAAGTTAGATTTAAAATTTCCGAGATAAATTTTCAGCTTAGCAAAAATACAATGGATGACCTATGGATTATCAGTTAAACAAATTGGTCAACTAATGATCAACTAACGGCAAGGGCAAAATTGCCCCTTATGAAACTTCTAAATCAAAATTGCCCTTAGGGCAAAACTTCCAAGACAATCTTACCCCTTTGTCTTTTTTATAAATTGTATATACAACCACAAATAAATAACCAAAATCAAAATAATGCAAACATAAATAATTATAGTTTTTAAATTTCTAAGAATAAGTAAATTTAAAAGTCAAAACATGAATAATAATTTTTTTCAAGTCTGCGTATATATATATTAACATTGATATTAGGGTTAATGAGCAAAAAATACCCACATACCTTTTTTAAAAGAGTACTTAGCATCATAAATTTTTGTTAGGGATAAAAGCACATGATTATTTTAAAATAGGGTAAAAATGCCAACTCAGCCATAAAAAGCAAACATCCTATACTTTTTCCTTGAGTGGGCCCAAACTATATTTTTAAATGATTAAAAAAAAATCCCTCACACACTCCCACCCTCTCCCCATTCGTCGGTCCGTCCTCCTCCCTGTCAACTTTCTTCTTGTTGAGAGACACTGTATGCTCCCCCTCCATTCCAACACTCCCAACTTAAAAACTATTCACACCAAACTACTAAGTGCCTAACTATATAGTAGCGAGCCAGCTAGATAAACTGGTATGTGAGATTTATCTTGGCTGTGGGATATCCTAGAGGTTCAAAATAGTTGCAATTTCATAATATTAACCCCAGAAATGCAGAGAATAGAGCTCGAATATAATATGAACATCCAGGGCTTCCTCTAAGAAAACAATAAATAAAGAAGAAGGAGGATCTAATTAGTTGTGACTGGGGGAGGCTTCTTTTTTGCAGGAGTGTGGTCCATGGACCAGGGTAAGTGGTAACCAAATCATCGAGCTGAGGTTGAATTGTTCTCCTGCTTCGGGCTCTGTGCCTTCTCATCTCCATGTCTCCCTCAGACTTCTGGCTGCAACAAATAAAAGAAAATCCCATAAATGAAATGATAGATGCAGCAAGAGATCAGAGTCCTCAGAGGGTCAAAGAGACGATGTAAATGAAGAAAAAAAGCAACAAGAAGGCACGGGTTTGACCGAACGTTCGAACTGCGAGGCGAAGAGAGTGTGTGGCATTTTTTTAAAAAATAATTCAGTGTGGGACCCACTAGAGAAAAAGTAACGCCACTTTGCTTGGAATTGGTATTTTTCCCGTCTCATATCCACTTCTACCGTTTTACCCCTAAAAAAACTGTATAGGGCCTCTTGCACTTTTCCCATTAACCCTTGATATTAAAAATTTGAGGGGAAGAAATAAAAGGAAATAAGTTAAAGAAATGCAAGAAGCAGGGGTATGCAAAAAATTTCAGTCCCGAGATTTTAATCCCAGAAAATTTCCGGTTCCGGTAGAGATCGGGACTGGGATCAATTTTCTTGATCTCGGCTGGAACTGGGATCGGGACCGGGATCACCCCGAGTGATCCCGATCCCAGATTTTTATTTTTCAATTTTTTTTTATTTTTTAAATTAAATTATTATTTTATTTATGTATTTTTTCTCGAGATTTAATCCTAGAAAATTTCCGGTCCTAGTAGAGATCGGGACCGGGATCAATTTTCTTGATCCCGGCCGGAATAGGGACCGGGACAAGGATCACCTCGGGTGATCCCAGTCCCAAATTTTTATTTTTTCAATTTTTTTATTTTAAAATTAAATTATTATTTTATTTATGTATTCTTACCTCTATTAATTAAGTTATTTCTTTAAAATATGTGCATAATATCTTTAGTTTGAATTAAATCGTAAATATTGTAATACTAAGCTTAACTATGTACTATATAAAAATAATAACAATAAACATTATTTCTAAACTTTAGATTAATTTATGTAATTATTATAGTCTTATTAGTTGTTAAATGATTGTTTTTAATACTAAAATATAAAAATAATTTTTTTAAGAAAAAAGAAATCCCAAGACCGGAATTCATTTCCTAGTCTCGATATCTAACCAGGACCAAGAGTGACAAATCTCGATCCCAATCTCAGATTTGCTAACCCCTGACAAGAAGTCAAGCACGATTCAATGCACTACTTTTGAGCAACTACATGACTTGACTACTCCTATTTTTATTATTATATTTTTGTCTTATTCTTTTAATCTTAACTTTTAATTTAATTTGTGGTCATAAACCACTGCTCGTATATGGGAAAATGATGTCTCCACTAACTATTTTCTGAACTTTCTTTCCATTTAAAGGTGTGTTTTGATAGGGAGAAAAGTGGGGAGAAAGGAAGAACAAATAAATATTAGTTTTAGAAATTTTCATAAATGATAAATAAATTTACTATTTTAATAAGCTTTATTTCTTAATTTTATTTTCCTCTAATTTTCTCCCAATCCAAACATAGGTCAATCTTTCAATCATTGAATCATGTTTTAATAGTTGAGATTTAATGTTAGGAAACAAATTTATAATAGTAGATTTTTATTATATGTAATTTAATAATTATATTATTTACTTAATATAAATCTCAACTATTAAAACATGATCTAATGGTCAAGGGATTAAGTGGAAAGAAAATTTATTGGAGACACCATTGCCCCTCATACCCACCCACTTACTAAAAACATGGAGAGTTGTTAAAATAAGGGACATTTTTATTATTAAATAAAATATCATTTCAATTAATTTATAATAAAAGCTCATAGGATCATATTTATCTAAAAAATAAGACTCAATTTAGGTAAAAGGATTATGGAAGCTGAAATAAAATAAAATATCACAAGCTAAAATAAATGAAACTTTTTATATTAAAATAAAATAAATATAATAATAAAATCAGGATCTCATCCCATAATATTTTATTATAAATTAAAGGGTTAAGATGTGTCTAGTGCCCTGAAGTATTTTTTGGATGCATAGATTTTTTTTTATGGTGCAATCATTTTAACCCTAATAAAAGTTAAACTTTGATGGTTAAAATGCTTATTAGGCAAGCCTTTAACAAAAAATTATCTAGGTAGCATCTTCGATGGACTTCACGTAGTTTGGGAAAAGAGATCAAATGAGGTCACCTAGATTTGGGGAACATCTTGGTCGGAAAAGTTCATTCGAGGTTTGGGAAATGTTTCCTCCTAATTGCTCGAGTTAATTGGTGATTGGCATGGCATTTCAAGTGTTCATGGTTGGAAGCATCAAGCTCTCTGCATGTTCTCTCTATTTCTTCTTGATCTCGTTGTGATTTCTCTTATTACAGTTTGAATAATTCTTGTCCTTACTATGAGCCGTCATCGATGAAAGTGAGTGCTCATACAATTCAACGATAAGTAAGTGGCGGTCAGGGGTTTTAGTTTTATGGAATCTAATCTTTTCAATTCATGTGCAGAGGCCAAATCTCACACCAAAAAAAGTCAGAAAAATACAAATAATCTAATCAGTCAATGCTTACAATTACACGCACCCACAAAACATAGCATAATCTAAAGCTTAGCACAGCGTCTTCTTTGTCCGTTCTTCTTGTCTCAACCCCAATGCATCATCCTCTATGTCGAAGTCATAGCAAGGGATACACATTCCCATCTGAGTGTCTATTTTTCATCAGATCTGTCACTTAATAATGGTTCCGCTTCTACCAAGTAAAATTAACTTTCTCCTATATATATATCGTCCATATTCGACTCTTAAAATTTTATGACATTATATTTTAAACTGATTCTGATTTTTTAAACTAAATCTCATCTCAAAATCTTTTATTATAAATTAATAATTTAATACTAAAAAATATCCTTTCTTTTAGCAAGTCTTCATGTTTTTAGCAAGTGAGTGGATATGAAAGGTGGTTTATGCCATAGATTAAAATGAGGGTTAAGATTAAGGGATTAGGAAGAAAATATAATAATAAAGAATGGGAGCCGTCCCAAACCAGACCAGACTGTGTTTGTAGTGTGTTTCAGAGTTTAATGCCATCTTGTTAATTTTTTTTCTATTATGATAATCTGATTATCTAATTTTGGGGGAAAAAATATTGCACGCTATGCATATATCCACTCACATCCCAACGCTGAATCCTCATTTTCCTTCGTTTAAATTATTTACGCTTGAATATCCAGTAGCTCAAATTTGAAATGATGATTGTTAATCGTATAATGTTCTCTATAAATGATGTTAAAATTGACCGTTACGTTAAAAATAATTTTCTTATTTATGTTTTGCTTTCCTTAAAAATATACAGAATATATTTTTTTTTTCCCGATAAGACAATATAAAAGTTGAAGATACTGAAATCGCCAAAATATATATATAATCGGGACAATTTATACATGCCATGCACGATCACGACTACTATATGGACTAGCTCAACTTTAGGTTCTGTTTATATTAACTTTTATAATAGTTTTTACATATTTTAAAGTAAATATGTGAGTGAGTTTTGTCTCAACTCATATAAACCTAAATAAAACCTTTGGTTTCCCAAACAGACCATTAGTTTGTTTTGCAGACTTTCTATTTGTAATAAGGTCATACGATCTTTTTACATAATAACTATCTATTTAATATATCTAAAATTGTTGGGTGGAATTTAAATATCTCGTTGGCTTGATCAAGATTGCGGCTCTCGTGGGGATTTTTTCTCTTCAGTACTACTTTCTCCACTTTTTCCTTCCTACTTTTTCTCTCTCTATTTTAAATCAAATCAAATGACGTAAATATATAGGAACAACATACATTCTGCTGTTATAAACTAATAACTATGCAACTAATTTCAGCCATCCCGCCACAGCGGTCCACACATATGACAATATATATCTATATATAGAGGAACACGTAAAATAATTCATAGAAATAATCAACAATTGCCAAATTTGCTGACACCTAATATATAGTAATTCTATCCTCATATAGCCTATGTCCCTCTCACATTTCAATATTGTACATATCCAAGAAAATCTCAAAATTTTAATACTAATTAATCTGATCTTAAATGTATACGTAACTAGTTTGATGAGGGCCAATTTTGGTTCAAAATCTAAGACCTTCTTCTAATTTTCTCTTACATTTTAATTTGTTTAAAAACTAATCCGTTTGATTCATAAATTGATATATAAAAAAATGAAAGTATTTTAAAAAAATTATGTCATATGTTTTTTTTTTAATCAAAATGTCAAATAGGTTATGATTGAATAATTTTCTAACTTTCCTAATTCCCAAATTAATTAATTAAGTTTTACATTAAGATTCAAATTAACAAATAAAATATATTATCTCTAATACTTAATATTAACTTTGGTCTTAAATATAAGAATAATTAATCTTTTTTTAGAGATATTAAAGAAGCTAAATAAACTATTTTAAAAGTACTTATATCTATGATTTTTTCTTCCAAAATAATTACTTTGATTTTATATACTAATATACAATATAATAAGAATATATACAATATACAGTATGATTATGAAATATATTTAGTTTCCTTAACATTTTAAAATAAGTTAATTATATATTATATTTAAGGGCTGATGGAGTATAAGATATATAGTTAATAATAAATTACACCACCGACCAAATCTTATATTAAGGATATCCTTGTCGTGAATTCGCAAACATATTAAATAATGAGGACCAAGCATATACGTACACCGTACCGTTTCTTTTTTAAAGAATGGAAATGGGAATTTTATCAAAGTCCGTAATCACATGGGTAGGAAAAGAAGGGATAACAAAAGGAGTGACTCGGTGGGCTCGTCCTTGAAGATCACTCTGTTCCTTGCTTCCCACAATTTCCAGCAGAGGATACCAAAGGTGATCGATGGTCCAAAGACTCATTTGTTTGTTGTCCAGGCTAACTTGAGGTTCTCCTTTAGCCATGCACGTGTCAAATGGTTTGGAATATCAATGAGCAGTTTCCAGCACTCTGGAAACATGGTTAATTGAGGTCCTCAGGGCTTCCTCTGCAGATTCTGCATTGATCATGAATAGCAGACACACACATATATATAGGCCTTCCTGCCCTAGCTCCTTGTTGGTAAGGAGTTTATTGTGCAGGGCCAGCCAGAGAAATGAGCACTTAGGGTCTTCCTCATCCAAACTTTGGCTTTGCATGAGCTTGTACGAGGAATTTCCTTCAGCTAGCTAGTGGGTTCCCATTGACACAATGTCAAGCTGGTTGGATTCAGTTCTCTTGCTGGCATCAGTTGTTGAAACTTCTCCATCTTCAATTCCATTGGCCAGAGATCTTCATCATTTATGGGAGCTTATGATAAAAAGGTACAAGGAATCACCTGATTCATTCATTGACCCAGGGATCTTTCCAAACCTACACCGTTTTTTTATTGCTTGGTTTCGACCATACTTGCAAACACACACCTATACGTTTGCTTGGACTGACATATTTTTGTTTAATTATATTTCAGTATCAGTTACAAAATATGTTCTCTTTTATTTAAATACATGCATTTCAATATAAAAATGTTCAACTCAAATTTAATAATAGAAACTATCACTGTACGTTGAAATTCTTTTTTAGCTCTTCTTTATTTTCTCAGTTACATATCATCAACATCCATGCGATCGATGAGCGCACATATAAATTAAAACGCATATAAATTAAAATAGTACTTAATTTCAAGTTTCTATCATTCTTTTCTAGAAAAAAAAAACATTATACGTAGATTAAAGTTTTTGAAAAGTACTCTATAAACCTAACCGCGACAAAACCTTGTTAACTAAATATAGGAGTCCCAATTTGATAGTGTAGTTAAGTAGATGAGCTGATATTAGTTTCAGTCTAAGTATTTCAGTTAAGCTATAACTACTTGAGTTTCAATGTAACCAAATGTAACCATCTCTGTAGCTCTCTGTAGTTACTATTTTCACTTTATCAAAGAAGGAGGTGATCACGTTTTCTCATCTTGTTTTGGTGAAGCTGGACAAAAATAATTTCTTGATTTGAAAACATCAAATCTTATTTGCTATTGGCGGCCATGATCTCCAAGGTTTCATTGATCGATCTATCAAAGCTCCACCAAAATATCTCACAAATGAGATGATCCTGAGAGTTTTCGTCTTAATCCAATGTATTGTGACTGGAAACGCCAAGATTAGCTCCTTGCGTCTTGGATTTCTTGATCTATGACGGACACCATGCTCACCTACATCTTTGGTTGTGAAACGTCTCTACAGATCTAGGAGAAAATCCTTACTCATTTTTCCTCTCAAACCAAGGCTAAAGTGCGTCAGCTCAAGTCTCAACTAAAGAATACCAAGAAAGGTAATTTGTCGGCAAATGAATTTTTGCTTAAGATCAAAAGCATCAATGATGCTTTGGCTAGAATTGGCCACTCTATCAGTGAGTCTGATCACATTGAAGTGATTTTTGATGGTCTTACTGAAGATTGTGATCCGTGGATCACTGCCTTAACCACGAGATCTTATCCGTATACTGTAGATGAGATAGAATATCTTCTTCTTGCTTAAGAAGCTAGAATTGAAAAGAACTAGAAGGTTCCGATGGTTCCTATGGCCAATTTTGTCCACACCAAACCTCCGTCCAGATGAGGAGGAGGAGGTCGATCACGTGGCGGTCACTTTGGTCGTGGTTGTGGAAGATCCTACTCTCATAGTACATCTTCCTCGAATTCATTTTATCATACTAACAAGCCTGTTGTTGAATGTTAGCTTTATGAGAAAAAAGGACACAAATCTCGTGATTGCTGATATCGTTTTGAAGAATCATTCCTAGGACTATCCTTGACTGATAAGAATCCCAAACCTGATCAGAATGCGCTCCTTGCTACATCTGAATGTATTGTTGATCCTAATTGGTATCTTGATTCCGGAGCTATGACTCATGTTACTCATGATGACAACAACATCACTGACAAGTCAAGTGGTTCTTCTACTGACCGAGTATATATTGGTGATGGTAAAGGACTGTTAGTTCATTTTACTGGTTCTTCCACTCTTTCCATTCCTAGTTCTTAGTTCAAACTTAAACTGAAAAATATCCTTCATGTTTCTGAAATCTCAAAGAATTTACTTAGCATTCCGAAATTATGTCTTGATAATGATATACTAATTGCCTTCTTTGCCAATGTTTGTGTGATTAAGGATCTACAAACTAATCAGATCCTCTATAAAGGTCATCTCAAGAGGCATCATTCTGGACTACATGGTGTCTCTCTGTCAGTTCCATCTCATGAGTCATTTTCTTTTGTTAAACATATGGCTTATGTCTCTACTAATGTTGGTTGTTGTCCTTCGTCTGAGTCAAATGCGTGTCATTCTAAGTCTGTTGTTAGTTCTGATCAGTCTATTTTAGTCTATGGCATAGGTGACTAGGCCATCCTGCATCTCTTATTGTATCTCAAGTTTTAAAGACTTGTAATGTGCCTCACAATAATAAAACCTCTGTCTTTGATTTCTGTAATGCTTGTTGTCTTGGCAAATCTCATAGACTTCCTTATTCTGCTTCCTAAACTCAATATACTTGTCTACTTGAACTTGTCCATTCTGACATTTGGGGGCCTGCTCCATATACATCACTTGATGGCTATCGGTACTATGTTCATTTCACTTATGCCTATACGTGTTTTACCTAGTTTTATCCACTACATACAAAGTTTGAAGTTTATGAAGTATTCTTACAATTCAAGTCCATGGCAGAATTGTAATTAGCTTGTTCACTCAAAGCATTTCAGTTTGATTCAGGTGCTAAGTATCTTAAGATTGGTAGATACTTACAACAACAAGGCATTATACATTGTTTGAGTTGTCCTTATACTCATAAATTGAATGGTCTAGTTGAAAGAAAGTATAGATCTATTACAGAAACATGACTAACTCTATTGGCCAATGCTCATCTTCCTTTGTCTCTTTGTTAACTCTTGGAAATTGAGAGTATTATAGCATATTTTTTTGTCTTTACACTCATTTTTGGATTTAAATTGTGCATATTGAGAGATTTTAGGAGAAAATGTGATGGGACAAGGACAAACACCAATTTATGTTGAACTATGAAGCAAATGAGGATAATTATGATTATTATGTGAGCTCATGTATTTTTCCCTTTTTGTAGGTAGAAGATGACAAGTGTGAAAAGCCCTCAAAGAGTAATGAAAGCAGTAAAGAGAAGATAAGGAAGAGAGAAGAAAGCAAGAGGAGGAGAATCAAGAAGAGCAATGTGAAAGAAAAGCATACATGTTGGGATTAGAACATACAACGCAGTGGAAAAAAAATTTCTAATCCCGATAGAGGATCTATCAAAGATATTTAGATCGAGTGGTTGGATAATACCTTTTAGATCTGATTGTTCGATCATGAGAAGCCGACGCTTCGATCGCCTCTCTCTACCGGTATCCACACACGAACAAACTCCCAATGCAGTTGCGTGCTAGCGCCTCTTGTGTCTCTCTAGGGTTTCTAGCAGCTCGCTCAAGTTTTTTCTTGTCCATCCCTTCATAAGTTTTAGTCTGATTTGTTCAGTTAAGTGTTTGATGGTGGAAATTGACCTTGTTTGTGTTCAGAAATCATTTTGTTGCTGCTTAAACTCGTTGCATTCCATTGCTGTCCTAATTGAGGAATTTTGAGTGATAGACTTGTTACTGTCTTGCTTTGTTTGGAAGTCTTAGATTGATTAATAGGAAGCTTGCTCTTGTTTTGGTCTTAGTGAGACTTTGAAGTGTCTTGTAGCTATCTGAATTTTGGCAGTTAAATCCATAAATCTGAATTTGGAAATAATTTTACTGTTGTCCATTATGGCAAAAATTGGTCTATTGTGTTAGTCACTTTCTTGCTGTAATTTATGCTGAAATCTGAAATTTTGGGGCCATTTAAACTATGAATTGGTGCTCATTTCAACTGTTTCTTGCATGCTCTGTCATTGAAATTAATTTTTAGCAACTTGAAATTATTTAGAGATTTCCATGCTTGATCATTTGCTATCAATTTAAGAGAATTTGACCTAAGGGTGAACAGTTTTTAATGTCTGAAGTATTAAGTTTTGCATTGTATTGATTTA
>JBAGKO010022933.1:0-11009 GCA_037177275.1 Acacia concinna | reverse complement strand
AGCCACATGTTGAGTAGCACCAGAATCAAAGTACCATAAAGTATCGTTATGCACTGAAGCAGGGTTAGCCAGATATACTTGAGCATTAGGAAATAGATCAATGGTAGATTGTGAACCTGATGGAGCGATGGAAGTAATGTTAGTAGACGAGCTAGCTGGTAGAGTTGATTGAGTCTGAGGAACCAGAGCAGCCATTGAAGCAGAAAGTGGTACAGTGGTAGGTGCCGAAACAGACAAATAAGGTATAAGCATAGCTTCAGAACCAGAGCCATACTCAGACACGCATGATAGGTACTAGGTGGTACTTCAGGTTGTACAGTAGACAAATTGTTAGGAGTATTAGCAAGATTAGAATTATATGCATACTGAAAGTAGCTGCGGTCTGCAGTGTGTCCTGATTTACGATAGATTTGACATGTGTAAGACGATATTCTACCTCGACCACATCCAAATGAAGGAGCTCATGTAGGAAATGGTGGATGAGAACCTCGATTACCTCTAGTATTGTTGAATGACTGATGATATGCAGAGGTAAACACCAGATCATCATTGTCAGAGACTTCAACCGACTTAGAAGAAATAGCATTTGCCTGAGCAGATAGATATTGAATAAAATTCTTTTGTCGTGCTTCAGCATCAATCAACATGGTATGAATTTAGAAAGGGAAAATCGACCATGAGCACTGTTAATAACAGCAATTACTTACTTACATTCAGCAAAGAGGTCATTAAGAATGTAGGAAATGTGATCTGAATCAGGTACTCGATGTCCTAACATTGCAAGGTGATCGCAGATAGATTTGATAGTAGCCAAGTAATCACGCATAGGTAACTCAGCTTTCTTCTAATTTGTCAAATGGTTTCGATATGACAGGATTTTTGAATTAGACCGAGTGGAAAAGAGTTGCTCAAGTCTGGGCCAGATTTGAACTGAAGTATTGTAACCGACCAACTCAGGTAGCACCGACGAGCTAATGGATGCGAGTAGCCAAGACGCCAGTGAAGAATCTTATACCTCAAAATCTTTAAGTGCATGATTCAAAATAATTTGACCATCATTACTATTAATTGTAGCTAGAGGAGTATGAATAGTACCATCAAGAAGACCTAGCAGCCGCTGTTGTTTAGCCATGAGTTGCACTTGCTGCTTCCACATAAGGTAGTTATGATCATCAAGTTTCACCGTAATCTTCTTATTTGCAAAGAACCTCGGTGCTGTTGCAATGATTGGAAAATCATCACGATTTGAGCTAGATCCAGCAGATGTCGACATGATTTTTGTTTGATGAAATTGTAAAACGAGTAATAAAATTTTGAGAATTAATGCAATGGATTAGAGTCACTTTTTGATGGCTTTGATACCATGCTCACATATTAAAATCAGAGAGAAAATGAAGAAGAATCTGGAATGATAATCTCTATTCTTTTGTTATTCAATCCATCTCAATCACAGATACATTGTGTATGTATGATATATACCATCAAAAGTATAACAGACTTGGTTACATTGTAACAATTTCTGTTATTGGGCTTGGGCCAGAGCCCATATTCACTGATATCAGGGGCAATAACCATGGATACTTCTGCTTGTAACACTCATGCAATCCCAAAAGCAAAGAGGCCTATCTACTCTCTCCTCAATGTGCTGCTCCTTGTGTCAATGTTCAACGGAAGTGTCGCCCTTCATTAAACCAGCAATCTATTTCATGGACAATAATGTTGTGGGGTCGAAATTTTGGATAGCGTGAAAATATGAGTTCGGCCTTAGAGAACCTTATCCTAGTGGCAGGTGACCAGAGGGAATTTTGATTGTGGAAGATTGCATTTCCCATGAGCCTTTTAAACATCGCGATGAGAAAGAATCGTCCGATCACTTTTTGCAACTTGCCTTCTCTTTTTTGTTTTTAAGCCAAAGAGGCCTTTAGAACTATATTGTGCCAAGTAGACTCTGGAGATTCCATTCAAATGAATGAACCCACGAGGCGCTTCGCACTGGGCCATACTCAACGCCATCTTACTGAATTTTCAAGTATCGAGGGGAGAAAAAAATCAAGGGAAAATGTCACATGAAAATGGTTTGACACAAAAAATGTGATGTCAAAAAAAAAATAAAAGGAATAAATTACAGAATAAAAAATCATATTGGTTCTTCTCCGGGGTATTATTACTTTCATGTGAAAAATATTTTAATTTTGTATGCTCTAAACAAGTAGTATGTTATATAAAAGTAGTGTGAAATTTTTCTTTTTTGTTTACAGATGCCGCAAATCTCCATCTCCTAGGGTTTGGTTTTCTCTCTTTTGGGGTTTGTCTCTAGTGCCGAGATAGGCTCCACTAATCTGTGGACGGCTTGTCTTCCTTGTCCAATGGAGATTTCCTATAGCTTTTGTATGATGTGCTTCCCTCATGCGTCCAGTTTGAAGGGGCTAATCGAGACAAAGAGCAGGCAGGCTGCGCGGTTTACTGCATAGAGGTTTGGGATTTCCAGATTTGTGTGTCAGCCTTTATCGGTGATCTTCGTTGGGTACCCCCATGGTCCACGCTTATACTTGATGGGGTGTGACAGAGTGTGGTATGTCTAAGGGTTTTTGTTGATGGGAAAAAGCCAAAAGTCGAGAAGCAAAAGAGGCTAGCGGTATTCATATGGAGCGTCGTTGTCCGGCAGGGGGAGTGTTCGAGTTTCTCTGGCTGGATGAGCAAGCTTAGGTAGTGGAGAAGAGGGTTTGCAAGAAATCAAGCCGGAATTTCATGGATATTGAGGTGAGTAGATGGTTAATGTTCAAAAGATTTTACCTTGAAATTGTTTTGGGTTTGCTTTTGGACACTGGTAGGTTAGGCCTTATTATTGGTCAATGTTCTATGTTGATTACTAATGGTCAATGGGAAAATTAGTACCTAATCGCGTGTTAGTTATCTTGGACACAATTAGAGCCTCTATACATTATCTTGGGTCAAAGAATTTGTCATGCCTATTCTTTACAAGCAATTCGTTGTTATCTCTCCAGTATTAGTAGGGAAGGATTATCTATAGGGAAGTTTGTATAGTTCCGATGGTATGGAGTTCTTGTATGTGGAAGGAAGCTTTGCTTTGCTGTGGTTCAAATTTTTAATGCATGATTAACTGATTATCAATTCAAAATTATCAGCCTGTGCCTTGATAGTACGCCTTTATACATTGTTCATAGGAGGCTCAACTGCTTGTTCAACGTGCTTGTCACCACTATTCATATTAGGGCTAGTCATATGCTAGTTCAATGTGTAGGGAAATACTATGCATCTTTATGTTGGAGCTATGATTTTCTCTTTAATTGACAGTTTGATTATGTTATTTCTCATATGATGATGGATGATGTTCCCTTTGAGCTACCTTTTGGCTTAAAGAATTTAATCAGGAACCATTACTCTTTGTGGGTTCCCATGGTAGCAAATTTGGTAGCTGTTCATATTACTAAAGTTTCATTGGATTGGTCTTGTTCTCTTGATTGGGTATTTTTACCTCCATCTCAATTGCAAAACTTATTGGCAAAGGATTTTCATGAAGTTTCTGTTTTTCTTTTCTATTTTGAAGACTCTTTAGTTGCTAGTTTTTGTAAACTGTTATATTATGTATGGTTAGTATTTGGTTGTATTTTGTCCTTGTGGATGATTCAGTTTCTTGTTCCTAACACCCTTTAACTTTCTCTTATTTAGTAATATGATATTTCGTTGTCGGCCAAAAAAATGTTATATAAAAGTACATTGACTTATTACCAATTATCTAAAGGGCTAAATTAGTGTCATCTTTGTATGAGACGTGTGCATTAAACAATTTATAATTACTGATGTAATGTCAGCAATATTTCTTGGTGTGTGCTTTTGAACCGCGGGTAGAAATGTGAAATAATTTTGTCCCGCCAGCTAGGATTGAAACTGGAGATAGTACTCCATTCATTCATATTTATAAGATCTTTTTAAAGAATCTTAAAAAAAATATAAGAAAGATAATTACATTACTTTAAAATATTAAAGTTTATTGTTTTTTTCTAAATTATATTGTTTAATTTATGAACTACTATATAATGTAATAAAACACAACATATGATATTATTAAGTAATATAAAAAAAACCATCTTCCCAAACATGCAATATAGTCATATTGTTGTGGGTGTTGTCAACCATTAGATTAAACTATAAATAGTTATGATTTGACTTTTAAAAAAATATCAACAAAATGAAAAATTATTAAAAAATAAACAAATAAATTCACAATACTATATTTTAGGGAGAATTCTATTTAAATATTTTTTTAATTTTAAAATCTTAAATAAGTTATTTTTCATAAAATTGAATTGTTAATTACATTACAAGTTTGAATAATCCTATTACTCTTATGGGTAACATAATTGATATGTGATTTTAAGATTTACATGGTATTTAAATAAATTTTTTCCTAGATCTTAACCATCACTATATAAAATTGTAGTAAATAAGTATTTTAAAAATATTTAATAAAAAATTAAATTTAGATCACATGTATTATTAATCTAATAGTTGTATGATTGAGATGAGAAGCGGACGGAATTGGATAAGAAGTAAAATAGATCGAAACACCCCTTGCCAGTCTCATACACCCTATAGCATTTGGAGTGTGGGTGCATAACATTGCAACCGATGCTACATATTTATGCCGTATAAAAAAAGTACTATCAAGCCTTTTAGTAGAATTGGGAATTCGGGTCGAGTCAGTTGGGCCGGCTCTTTTAAGCCCGGGCTTGTACGAGCTGGGCTTATAATTTAGAGCTTGAAAAAAAAGTCGGGTCTAAACGAGCTGGCCCTGTAGGGCCGCGGGCTTAAACGGGCCGGCCCGTTTATTTATTTATTTTAATTTTTTTTGACAAATATGATAATAATGACTATAGGCATGGAGAAGATGAAATGGATAATATTATTTATATTGTTTAGTGTTGTTTAGTTTATAGTTTATGTCTTTATCAAGTTATTTATTTGATAATAGACATTATGTTTAATATTTTAATTTAGTTTTGATAACTAAAGAGAATTTTTTTTAATTGTATTTGAGGAAGTCCAAATGTTATGCAACCTATAAGAAAAAAGAAAAACTAATAACACAAATTGAAAAATGAAAAGGTTGAATCTCCATCTCTTGAAGATATATATAGAGAAAACTAATAATGTTATTCATATTATTTAGTGTTTAGTTCATAGTATGTGACTTTATATAGTTATTTATTTGATTGGGATTTTGTAAATATTAATTTTTAGACTTAGTGTTTGTATTTTTGTTAAACATAGACAATGTTTGATATTTTAACTTATTTTTGATAATATGTATGTTTTAAATTAGGTATTTTAGTGCTGAAATATATAAGAAACAACAATATAGCAAACAGGCTTGAAGCCTGTGGGTCAGCCCATAATGAGATGTGTCGGACTTAAAAAACGAGCACATTGTTCGGACTCGGAAATAATATTGAAAGTGATGATGGTCTTGGGGAACAAAATGATAATGTTATTTGTATTGTTTAGACTTTAATGTTTAGTTTATAGTTTATAGTTTGATTTCATCTATTAAGTTTTTAGATCATGGACATTAGTTTTTGACGTTTTACATTTCGTATTTATGTTTATTTGGTGTTTTAATTTAATTTTGATAATATTTTAAATTAAGTATTTTAGACTTCCAACATATTAAACAAAGAAAATACATTAAACGGGCCTAAAGCCCGCAGGCCGGCCCGAGCTCGTTACTAAACGGGCCGGGCCTAAAAAATGTGATACTTTTTTGAACTCGGGCCTAAACGGGCTAGCCCGTCACGGGTCGACCCTATTAGGTCGGGTCGGCCCGAATTCCCGGCTCTATTGAAGAGGTATGACTTGTTTGATATAATTTATTTTAGTTAAATAAATGTTTATACACAGAGTATAAAAAAAAAAACCTCTTATATATTTATTTATATTTCATAATAAGTAATTTATTATCTATAAATAAGTTATTTTAAAGAATGCGGTAGTGTTTACTCTTAATGCTTATAGAGTAGGAGTTCGATTTAATAGCCTGATTCACATAACTCACTGAGACACTGACTGAGTTTCTGTTTGGCTCTGTTCCCTATGGACCCCTCCTCCTTCCCCCCTTCCCCCACCTTCACCGCCTCTCCCACCGTCGTCCCTGCTTCAGCTCCGCCTACCGCCGCGGCCGGTCTACCTGCCGCAAGGCTCCCTTCCTATCCTGTGGTAAGATTAAGACCGCCAACTAAATGCTTATTCTTTCTCCATTTCTCTGTCTTGATTTATTTTCATCTTCCCCGTTACTGGTTCTTCTACTCTAACTCTCTCTCTAACTCAGATGATAGGCACAGCTGTCGTCACTCTCAACAAAAAAAATGGCTCAAGCAAGAATGCCATCGCCAAGTTCATAGAGCAGAATTACTCGCACGTTCCTTCCATCAACCCCGATTTGCTCACTAGGCATTTGGATCTCATGAAAACCAGTGGTCTTCTTGTTATGGTCAATAAATCTTATAAGCTCCCTCCTCCTACTTCCACTGCCCAAAGAAAACAGGGCAGGCCTACCAAGCGCAAGCCCAACGCCGACGACATACAACCCCAACCGCGGCCTGGTGTTCCGGAAAATGCAAGCCCTCAGGTGACGATAAGTGGCCCCGGTTGTTCACCGGAAACAATGGTGAACTTAGTTGACCAAGCCGTCCAAGCCGTGCCGACAAAGCGTAGGGGGCGGGGGCGACCACTGGGGTCCAATAAAACACTTGGGAGTCTTCCCAAGCCGAACACTGCCTTGCAGCCGCAGCCGCAGCCTCATGTTCCGGAAAATGTCAACTCTCCGGCGATGACAACCGGCGACGATCGTCCACTGGAAGCAAGGATGAACTCAGTGGACCAAGCCGTGCCAGCAGCGCGCAGGGGGCGTCCTCCCAAGGCCAAACCTGCCAAGTCGGCATTTTCAAAAGAGACCGGCAAAAATCAAATCACTTTTGCTCCTCCGGCTCCCGCTGTACCCATCGAAACCCTAACTCCTAACACAATCCTAGCGGTACCCTCAGATACTAGCTTACCTATTAAATCTTCCAGAGGGAGGGGGAGACCCAGGAAGAATGCTACTGCGGGAACCGCCTCACAAGATCTTGAAGCTGGTAGTGGAAGGGAAAAGAGACCCGAAGATTCCACCAGAAGATCTTTAGGCCAGGTAGTTCTGTGAGTTTATGCATGAAAATTCTTGCAGGGTCGAGCGTCTCTATAAATTTGCCTTAATATTTGATGATCCTGTCCAAGATATGCATGTTCCTTTATGTCTCTTGGTTAGCTTATTTGTTGTGATTTGTTTTCCCTAGTAAATTATTGAATGCATGATAATGATATAGGATAGACTGCGACTTCAATCTTCCACTCATTTTTTTTTTGGATGTTTAGGCTTCATCCTTCGCCCCCTCAATATTTCACATAAAATAAGAAAACCAAAAGAGAGAGGAAAACTTATCCTATGAAGTTCTCTATTATTGTTTTGGGTTATATTCTCCGTGGTGGGGAATTGGAGAGGACATATAGGGTTGGTTTCTAATTTGTAATTGTGGCCTTTGGTTATGTATCTACTCTTAGACATTGTTCTTCAACCTTCTGGATATACTTTTATGTTGATCACTACCTCATTCCATTAGACCTGGACCATGGTTAAATTTGAGCAGTATTCTTTTGTTGCTGGCCATAAATGAATAAAAACATTCTATTCTGATTCTTACTTCAGAATCCTAATTGACGAGCACATATTTTGTATATTACCAATTTGGTGCACACATGTTCAGATTCATATATTCTCCAGTTTGTCTACGGAAACTTCAGGATTGTAGAGAATATGGAGAGTTCTTTGTTGCTGTATTTCCCAATATGCATAACACGTAGTAATTATTTTCGTATGTGTTGTTTCAGTATGTCCTAGCTTTTGTGCCATCTGAATTTATGACACTTGTTCACTTTCGTTCCATTATTTTTGTTGTCGGAACAGGGAACACCATCTGTTGAGGAAGAGTTGAGGAGCAAGCTCAAATATTTTGTAAGTTCAAATAGTCTTTCACATTAATGGATGCTTAACTGGTCAATTTATTATTGCCTTGTCAGAGATGTGATCAAAAATCGTTTTTTAATAGCAATCAAAAGTCAATGAATCTCTATCTGTGTTCAAGCACCATTTCAACAGAGCAATTGCTGCACTTCAAGAATTAGAATCACTAGCAGCAATGGACCTTAATGTGCTGGAACAACTTACTGAAGATCATGCATGAGGCCAAAGATTTGTAAATCAATGGAGGAAATTTTTGGTATTTCTGCTCCGGCTAGATTGACCCTCGACCTGAAGTAATGTTTAGCTAACCGATTTCTGTTTTACTTCAGAGTTGAAATGTTAATTGTTGTTCCTTCTTTAAGATGTGTATTTATTCTCACCAACCCTTTTGCCCTTTGGTTACCCTGAGAAGGGAAATACTAATGTTTCTCAGAGGGTCATTAACAGTCCCTCCTTTTTTGAATGTTTGTAAGTGAAAAAACTGATTGGAACATGTATGTTAGTTAAATGAAGTTAGTTTGCTACGCTAGGTTTCAGTTTGTTTTGTTATTAACACATTAGCCATCTATGTATGACACAGCTTCTAATATGTTGTACAAGTAATGATTTTTGTGGCTTTTTATTTTTTTTAGGCTTCAATTAATGCGCAGAACATATATGCTCATTTTTCTTGGGAGTTGGAATTGATTTTGTGCTTGTTGGGATCCTTGGAAAATTTTCCAGATTTGAACTAAACACTATTATCTTGTAGAATTCCATCAATTCTTAGCGAAAGTATGGAGTTTGTAGCTGGAACAAAGTGTTACTTGGCTTGCACATCGATTGGAAGTTTGTTCAAAACTTCTCAACACCTCTTTCTAAGATTGTTGGAAATTTTTGAAAATCTTACCTAGAAATTTATAAGCTTAAGTTTCCTAAAGTCTTCGGCCATTCTAAGTAATAGTTTAACTACTGGTGGATTTTGGCTAAATTTCTTCGTTTTGGGCACTTTTTAAATTCTTTTGAAAATTTTCGGGCCTTTTTTGGAGTTTGTTGTTTGACGTTTTTTCTTGGTTGGCAGGTTTTTTTTTTTTTTTGAGTTCTCATTAGATAAGATTTGCTTGTGTGAATTTAGCTGTTTGATATTTATAATTTAATTAAGATAAAAGGCCTTATCATTACACTTAGTAATATATGTAATAAAATCATATAATTATCAAGGAAAAACATAGTGGATAAAGACAAAAAAAAAAAAAAACTACTTGAAATCTTAAGTAATTCCCTGTAAAAATGAGTTGTAAATTGTTATATGAGTTTAATTAATTTTTATATTTTTATATGTGTCAAGATTTATTTAAGATTTTGAAATTAAGTGGTATTTAATTGTATTTTTCCCTAAAACATAAGGTGTATTTGGAATAGTTATGAGAAGTGACTTATTTGTGATATGACTTTTACAAAAGTCATATTAAGTAAAAGTCAGATTATGTAATATAAGTTGTGTTTGACTTGATGATAGTATAAATTATTTATTTAAAAGTGAAACTTGTTTGGTTGATATTTGAAAAATAATTTTATATAGGAAATGATTGAAAATGATATGAATTATATTGTATGTTGTATCTTATTATATTATATATTAGTTCATAAATTAAATAAAATAGTTTGAAGAAAAAAAGATATATTTTAATGTTTTATAGTAATATAATTAGCTTTCTTAATATTATCCAAAATAGTCAACTGGATGTTATAATTAGGATTGAAGGGAGTAAATATTATATATAAATATATTGTGATATTTATACTACCTCCATTTTAATTATATGATCTAGTTGACATTTTTTTGGGAAAAGTTAAAGATACAAAATAAGTTATTTAATCATATCATATGTTGTGTTTTATTATATTATATATTAGTTCATAAATTGGACAAAATATTTTAAAGAAAAATGATAAATTTTAGTACTTTAAAGTAATATAATTAAGTTTCTTAGGCTTTTTTAAAAAACTTAGCTAAATTTTATAATTAGAATCGGAGAAAGTAAGTTATAATAGAAAAAATGAAAAATAAAATTTAAAAAAAGTGAAAAAAAAGGCAATCATTCATATAAGCCATGTATTTTTACTTAAGGAGAAAAGAAAGTTATAATTCATGAATCAAGTTGCCTAAAATTTATACCAAACACACCTCTTTTTAAAAAAGAAATAGAATGTGGATGTTTGGGCGTCAAAACAAACACACCCATAATCATATAATTGTCAAAATATTTACAGTGTTATAAAATTAGGCAGTATAAGAGATGAAATGAAAAAGAAGAAGGAAGAAGTATAGAGAAAGAGGGGGCAATATTTTATTAACTTGGATGCTTATAATGTATATTACAAAGTCTCTATTTATAGGCCTCAAGCCTCAACTAAGAGTTATATAAAATAAATAACAAAATGAATTGCTATAAGTGTGTGCAATAGGTAACCTTTGAGTTAGAGCCGGGAAAACGGGCCAAGCCCGCCTGGCCGACCCTTTTAAGCCTGATTAAGTGGAGGGCCAGACTTGTACTTTGGAGGCTAAAAACGAAATTGGGCCTATAAGGGCCAGCCCTGTAAGGACTAGGGCTTAAAAGGGCCGGCCTTGCAGGGCTAAGGGCCGGCCCTTTTAAGCCCTTTAATAATTTTTTTAATGCTTTGCCTAAATATTTTGGGTCAAAACTTAAGTGTGTGTGTAACCCAACCCCACAGCCCACACAATAATTGGCCAACAGTCCATAGAAGTTAGAACCACAACACCAACACCATCACATCGGTCCACTCTAGTCCACCACATCTCCACCGTACATACCATCACGGGTCCACAGCACTACTTCCACTTGACTCAAATCATTGCGGCTGGAAGCTTGAAACCCTTGACTTACAAATTGCGATTAGAGTGAGATTGTTGACGGCGACTTGCGAGCTGTGA
>JBAGKO010022922.1:0-11010 GCA_037177275.1 Acacia concinna | reverse complement strand
GCTCATATTTATCTTATAAATGATTTTATAAAAAGAATAAAATAAGGCGTTAATATAAATGCTCATATATAAATACTCATATTTGCCTAAATGATCTTACGAAAAATAATTGTCTTTGGTGCCCAAAAAAAATAGTTCGTTGCTAAATTTGCACTTTAACCTTTTAAAAATATATTAAAATAATAGATAGTGAGACCCAACTTAACGGCCGTTAAGTGTATTTAACGGTTTTACCATTTTTACTCCAAAAAAATTATTCATTGCTATTTTTGCACCCCTAAAATAATTAATTGTATTGGACGCCTCTGATGAAATAATTCTTTACCAAATCTGCCATTTAACCCAAAAATTTAATTAACCAAAAGTTCGATAGCAATTAAGGAGCATGATGCGAGCGCAAGAAATGGTAATAGATTTGTACTCTTGATTTGTTATTGAGATTTTTTAGGGGCAAATGGGTAAATTTACCCATAAAATTTTTTTTAAGAGGCGCTTGGCACTATAAACTTTTTTTAAAGGCAAAAATATACATAAAATTTTAAAAATGGGGCAAAAATTTACATAAAATTTTAAAAATGAGGCAAATTTTACAATCCATACATTTCAACTCCTAACACCGTTAACGCCGTTAAATAGTAGGGGCAAATTTAACCATAAACTTTCTTAATAGGGGGGCTTGGCACCATAAACTCTTAAAAAGGGAAAATTTAACAATAAATTTTTCTCATAGGGGCATCTAACACTATAAACTCTTAAAAAGAAGGCAAATTTAATAATGAACTTTTCTCGTAAAGGTGTCTGGCATTATAAACTCAAGGTAACTTTAATAATTCGTCCGCTGAACTTTCTTTTTTCTTGAAGTAAAACTTGATTTTCTCCTGTTCTTCCACCTTTCTCATAATGTTCCACCACCTCCTGCCATCAAATATATGGATTGTTAAATTTACCCTATTTTTAAAAGTTTATGTATATTTTTTCATCTAAAAAAAGTTTATGATGCCAAGTACCCCTTAGAAGAAAGTTTATGGTTAAATTTATCAAAAAAAAAACCCTTTATTTTAAGACAATTTCATATGCTGGTAAGTTTGGCGGTGCCCATGAGGCCGTTCCCATAGTATGTTCTGGCATTGATGTGATAATTAGTAACGCATCTGATTAATAATGGCTTGTTATCAGTTACAAGTAGGACTGAAAATAACTTCAAAATATTAAAAAAAATCATAAAATCAGAGTACATGCGTTAAAATGGAATTTGTAAACAAAATTTCCTAAACTGATCATATTTACTTTAATTAGTTACTGAAAATTATATTTAATACTACATTCAGTTTTAATTATAAGATTTAGATGATTTTTAAAAATTTTTTTAAGAAAACTAATATAAATCGTTAAAATTTATCTTCTTTTTTAAAGCTTATCAATTAATATATAATATACTTCAATTTTCTAAAAAAATAACAACTGAGTTTTATAATTACGAAGAGAAAGTAATAATTCTTACATATTTATTATGGATTGAAAAATAATATTGTTCATATTAATTTAAGCCCACGGGTTAAAATTTACATGATCCCCAACCAGTTTACCAAAATCTAGGATGACAGAAGCATAGGTATCGTGATGAACAAATTTACACATTCAATTATAACTAAAATTCGAATAACCATTATTTTTCCATTAGTTGCATCCCGTATCAAGTCTTTTATAAAAGATAAAGAGATAAGTGTTTAAATAACCTTTAATATTTTTTAAATGAGTAAAAATAACCCTCAACAATTTTTATACTAAAAGTAACCACCAACATTTGAAAATGGAGCAAATCATTAAATGACCGTTAATGGCCGTTAAAGGACGTTGTCTCTGACATTTTAAAGTGCAAAAATAGCTATTAACTTATATATCTAAAAAGTATCCATACATTTTTTTCTCAAAGAGGAAAAATCCCGCAAAGTTTCAAGTCAAAATACAAACAAGTCCAAGAACCCCAAAAATTCCCAAAAAATAGTAGAGGGCATCTAGAACATCATGACTCGATTAGAATGATGTTTTGAGATCTGAGGACCGAATTTAGGTAAATACTATCCAACTATTAGGTCTAGGTAGTCCAGTGGGTAAATCTAAGGGAAGATGCTGCCCCAACCTAAACAGTGGTGATGGGCCAACAACAAAGGCCTATGTTTGATTAGAAGATCGCAAATAATATATTAAGATTATTATAATTCATGTCACTCCTAACCGTCTCATAATTAAAAACTAATCTTCTCATAATGAAAATCGTCTTAGATTCCAACTGAAATATACACAAAAACTCAAGAATTAATGTTCGAAAAGTCAACAACTTTCAGTTATTTCTGCATGTAAAAAAAAAATTTATAATTGCTTTTTGCACTTTTAGTAGAAGTTAATGGCTATTTTTATATTTTAAAATGTTAGAAACAACGTCCCTAATGAGCACTTAACAATTTACTCCATTTTCAAATGTTGATGGTTACTTTTAGTACCAAAAATTGTTGAAAGATATTTTCGCTCTATTGAGAAATGGAGAAAATTATTTAACCACCTTAACCCAAAGATAAATGGAAAGACCAAAGATCCATTACATAGAGAAGAAGAAGGCAAAGACATTTTTAGAAATTAGTTATAAATATTTCATTAAAATGGGTAATAATAAGGACTGTAATGAAAATCTTCTAAGCCTTTAATTGGATGAAGCCCTGATAACGTACATAAGCTACTAATATAACTTCCCCTTGAGAGGCCTGATAAGCGTCAGCATTGGGCTTGTGTAAAGGTAACAATTGATAATTATTATTAACATGTCTTAAATACAATCAGTAATTTCACAAGAACCAACTCCAACCACTTCAAACCGATCATATCTCAGAAAAAAAGCACCATAGCAGAAGATTCGCTTCTATGTAAAAATGAGATAAACTGTGAACGCGGAATTCAGAGACTTGTATAGATGTTAAATGCAAATGGAAAACCGCCTACACGAACTGCCCAATGCAATAATCGATTCAACATGAACTTCAACCAAGACAGATCCCCGGGAAAAGTTTATTGCCAAAAAACACGCTGATCATATGAAGTTGAAAAGCAACGTACGTACGACAAAACTCCTGAAGAAAACTTTAATAAAAGGCCTTATGATATGCTTAAAGTCTCAAGTATACAAGTAAACACCATGATCCGAAACATCGAAACGACACACTCAAGTTTATCTCATGCACCTAAAATTTTTTTTAAAAAAAATGCAATGAAAAGAACATAGTAGGTAAAGGCAAAGAACGTAATAGGCAAAAGCAAACTCAGCGATAGCGACGAAGGGAGAGGGTATTGTTTCTCTTCCAGGTGGCCCTGCGAGACGGACGAGCTTTGTGATGAAGATGCCCCCTGCCACGTAGGCCCCTGTATTTTTTGCCGGCAGAAGTAAGGCCCCGAAGCTCCCTGTGCTTGTGGACGGGGTTGCAGAGCCAATTGATTCTAGGGTCATTGCGAATGGCGTTGTGGGCAACATCCACAAGGATGATCTCGTAGTACTTGTAGGTTGAATCCTGTAGCGTGTAAGCAGAGGGTCAGCGCTGAACATTAAAAAAAAGTGAAAAGTGACAGGCTTGCAAATCAGAAACAGAACCTCGTTGACCCAGTAAGAATTGAGAACCCTCAGGCCACCCAACTTGCGGCCAGCTCGCTCCTCAGCAACAGACCTCTTACTGCGTTGGAATTTGAGTTGCGTAACACCTTGATTAGTAGGCTTGCCATAGACAATACCCTTGGGAACAGGCCTCTTGCGGCCACCTCTCCTTACACGAACGCGGTACATCACATAGCCCTGCTTAGCCTTGTACCCTAAGCGACGAGCCTTATCAGGTCGGGTGGGCCTTGTCACACGCACGATCGACGGCTGCTGACGATACTCCCAGCATCTCACTCTCTGCAAAAATTTCATCACATCTGACTGCTTCTTCCGCCATAACTCCGATACGTACTTGTAAGCCCCTGTTCCACCATATTATCATTTTCCATCCACAACAAGATAAACACAATCACAATGAACACAAACGTCAGAGCGTACAGTACCCATCGTCTCCCGGATTTGCAAATGAGGCAGAAGCAAACGAGCTAGGGTTTCTGGTTAGCAAGTTAATATAAGTTTGAGCAAGTTAAGAGTGCGGTTTCCATATGGGCCGGACAATCTATCTATCGGGCTTTCCTATATTTTTGTCAATTGTCTATTGACTGTGTTCCATATGGGCCAGACAAAATGAAGAAAAAGAAACCCCTCGTACTGGTGTTCTTCAAATATCATAGTAAAGTTTTTGAAGGTTGAAGCTGGCCCAAAAATGGAAATTGCAAAAATACCCCTAAATATTTACTAAAAGTCAGGCACTGCTGCAGCGGTAGATACTCTAGGCCTACACAAACAAATACCTATAAATATTTAAAATATGAGTAGAAATATTAGTATGGTTAGATATAGCATAACACAATTATATATGTATATGTGACCATTGGGCCCCACAACAAAATGTAACCTTGTTAAGTTAAATTTTCACGGTGCTGGCATTCTTGCTCTCATTTTGATTGTTCATATTTTGAGGAGTTTGTGTATTTTTTACCCTTAAAACCCTTGACAAAATATGCTCCCTTTAGTCCCCTGATATAATAGTCAGATAAAAAAAATTCGTTTTAGCTTTAAATATAATATCTCAATCTACTTAATCTCTCAAATTTATAATTTTTACCTTAAAGTATTTGTAATGACTGCAAATATTTTGAGGTTTCTATCAAGAAGTAGTAGTTCTAATACACCTGATTAAATATATATTACAAGGAAACCAACACTCATTTATATATATATATATATATATATATATATATAATTAAAATAACTTTTTTTTTTCAATATCTATAAATTAATTAGATAGCTTCAAGTTAGTTCACGAGTATACTTTTTCTGGGGGGAGGGGGACAGAAGTGGGCAATAGAACTATATTAAGTAACCTAGCATCTTGGGGGATTTAATCACATACATTCCTTGTCAACCAATGCCTTGCAAATGTATCGGACAAGCATCAAGAAGATATGATAGATAAAACCATCTTTTGCTAAACAATCTGCCACACCATTTTGGATCCTGCTATGTTTGATTTCCAATTCCCAAACGGGTTTCAGCAAGTTTTGTATCTCTAAATGCACCAGGCTACATGTATTTGTTGTTGCTGTGCCTTCAAGCATATCCACTAAATTTTGAAATCAAATTCAAGAATAATTTTATTAAATCCCATATCCCAAACTAGTGTAAGCCCTTTGAATATAGCCTAAAAGAACATCAACATTCCAAATATGGCCATACTGATCTCTGACTACTCCTTCACAACTAACTTTTTTATTAGAAGAAGCCATGGCGCCATCTACATTGACTGCAAGCTAGTTCACTAGCATACTTTTTTTTTTTTTGGGTACAAAAGTGGGCAATTGTCACATCTCACTTTTATACCCTTTGATGTACCTCAACGAGGCCTTTGGAACCACTAGTCACGACTGAAAGTTGGAAAAATTAGGGGAAAATTTTTCCTTCCATCACAACATACATGTGTCATGAACATCATAACATAGTTTATAGACATCATACAATACATTTGAAAACTTTATATCATTTAATACCGCAGTAGCCTACAAGCCAGTATCCATTATATACATTGTCTTAGAATATATGTGTATATACAAGCCAAAAGTAATACAGGAAGCATAAATTATCAGGCTCACACTATTTCCTTTCCCTTGCTTTCTACTGAGCTTTCACCTGCATTGTAGAGAGAGTAAAATTTTTTGAGAAACCTTAGTAGCAAAATCATAACTAGTAATAGTATACTGCAATGTATGTCATACTATATACAATGCCCGTATTACTCCTCTAGTGCCCTCTCTTTCTCGGCACTTACCGCATATAGGGAGCATGCACGTGACTTTACTTCTATCACATAGCCAAGGTGCATAAACAAGGAGTCATATATCTCATTCATAACATGCTAGCTCAACCACAAGACAGTACACAAGCATAAACAAACAACAGATAAACAAGGCAGTATAAGTTAAGGTTAGAAATTCTAGCTACTAAGTACTCATACGCAATGTCTGTGTCCTTTCTCTACTTCTGGTGTTGCACTAGATCACTTCTCTGTAATACCTAAATAGACCACAATGTAAAGGCATTAATGTATGCTACTAGCAATATACCATAGACCCCTCTTCCTTTTACACCTAGGAATCATGGTTTCCCAGTATCCAATCCACATCCCTCCTTTTATCCCTTATCCAGCATAGTCAGATAGCATTTCTCCCTTAGAAATGCCCCAACAAAACTACCTATGTCGGGACAGTTGGATAGCACCCCCTTTAGAAATGTTATCTTAGTTCAAGATAATTGGACAACATCTCCCCTTCAAAATGCTATTTTAGTTCGGGACAATTGGGTAATACCTCCCCTTTAAAAATGCTATTTAGGCCCGAATAATTGGGCATCACTTTCCCTTTATAAAGACTATATAGGCCAATTTAATTGGGCAGCACTTCCCCTTTAGAAAGGCCCTAAGACTATGGAAAAGGAAAGGACTTTAAAAGAAGCCTCAGGCCAGAACCTTACTCGTATTGAAGACCGAATCAATGACCCTTGAACTTTCTCCGAACTGCTCACACTTTGAGAACATCAAAACTTCTTTAGAGAGGGATGGGAGCATGATTTGGAAGGAAGGGAAAGGGGTATTTATAGTTGAGATTTTGGGTCATTGAGTGTAATTATTTGGGTCTTTAGGTATAATTTTTTCAAAAACTTTTAGATGTCTCCTTTTCGTGTCATTTTCTAGAAGATTTTTGCTTGGTCTCCAAGCATAAAAATGTGCCACTTCATTTTGTGGGCCCTAAGGAGTTCTTTTGACTCATTTTCTATTGACAATTTCTCATGTATCGGCCAAAATACTAAGAAAATTTTTTTTAAAAAATGAAATACTAGTCCAAAAATTCTCAAAATTTGCCTGAAATTCTCTAAAAATACCAAGAGGCTTCCATAAAAATTTTAGGGGTTTTAGACTTCTAGAACTTATAAAAATAATTTTTCTTCAAAAAGTACATTATACCGGCGATTAACCAATCTTAGCAATTTGTTCTAGTATCTCTGAACTTTTTCCTGACCTCAAAATAACTTTAGAAATACTCTAAAATAGTATGCTAATTTTCTCTAATCTCAGTCCAGAACATTGAGGTCCCTATATATCTAATATGGTTAATTTCTTGCAAAAAACTTGATCTGGTAAAAATTATTAAAATATTCAAAAATTCTTAAAATTTTTCTTAGACCCCCAAAAATCATTCTGATCATTTTATACTGTTTTGAATGCTTTGTAATATTTACTGAGATTTTATGGGAATATTTGGAGCTTTTAGACTAGACCACATTTTGACTTGAAGCTTTATAGAATTTTTTTCTCTATGCACATAGTTTCCCATATTTCACTTCAGTTGTTGTGAGATGTTTCAATCCTTTATGGATTAAGGCCCTTTACTCATCCTAAATACTTCATCTAAGTAGTTAAACATATCAAAATGTTACAACAATAGCCCTACATTAAGTAACCCAGCATCTTGGGGAAAAAAAGATGCAGAAATTCATGTCATGAACACTCCATATAAAAGAATTGTTGGTCTTCGGCCTTCACAGAGATTTTTATTCGATCACTTTAACAAGCTATTACAAGACTTCCAGACCTTCTTGAGCTCAGAATTATTTAGAGTGAGTCAAAACCCAAAGAAAAAGGGCATCAATATGAAAAAAAAAAATCATCACTAGATTTATTTTCAGCCAGACAAATCATCATAAGATTATAACTAGTAAAATAATTTTTAAAATTTCGGGTGAGTTCCACAAGCACCCCGAGTTTTCCAAAAGAATATATATCCATAAATAAGAATTTGCCCAAGATGCACACACACTAAAGCCCACGAATTATTTGGGTTTCACCCACCACTGTACTCTCATTTAATTCGTTTGACCCAGTCTCGCATACCATTGGGCTGTCATCCATAGGTCTACATGATGGGTCACTTGGGTCCACTTCTACAAAACCACTTTGACCAGGATCATGGGGTTGAGAGGAATATACCCCTTTGTCTGATATGGCCCTATCATTTAAATTGTAGCGTTCGCTATCTCCTTTATGCTCCTTAACATCATTCTCTCTATCATTGTCGCTAACTATTTTCCTCTCCCATAGTTAACATCAAAACCTCGTTAATCATCATCATGCTCGGCCATTTCCCTCATTCTTTTCTTATCATGTCTCACATTCTACTATGGTTATACCTGCACGCCGTTCCTGCTGTTGCCACCAAGAAGTGTATCGTCTCCACCCTTATTTTGCTTTTTTGCACGTCCTCCTTTCCGTGTTCTGTCAAACCATATGTTAGTAGTGTGCTAAAGATCACCTTGAATTGGTTTTTTTATTAAAATGCAATGAACAGTAAAACAAATTATTAAAATATTATATATAAAAAATAATTATCACAATACTACACATAAAATCGTGAGAACGATTTGTGCAAATCGTTCACGCTATGGAAAAGGAGGAGAGAGAGTTTGTGGGAGTCAGAAGTCGTTCAACGACTTCTGCAAAAACAGAAGTTAATATATATTAAATAATTATAAATAGTATTATATTCATATTCTATTTTATTAAAAATATTCTAATTAAATATTTAAATATTATAATAAATTAAAAAATGAAATAGAAATATTTATTAATATATTAGATAATTAGAAGATTTTAAATATTTAAAAATTAATATTCTTTAAAATTTTTTATATAATGAAATTAATATTCTCTCCATTCTTTTTTACTTACACGTTATACCCCTTCTCTCTCCTAATTTTATTTCCCCCCTCTTTTTCCTACGGCTTTAGGGAAATGCATCCCTATAAAACATAAATATAAGAACAAATAAAGGTTTATAGGATTAATAGAGATAAAAAATATATACAAATTTAATAATAAAAAAATTAAAAGTATGGTCAAGTAAATTACACAATATGTGATTTTAAATTTACAGCTACTCTTCTTCCTTTTCTTTTTTTGGAGAAATTTGTTACTTTGATATAAATTTTTAATATTCCTTTCTTAATGCAGTAAAAGAAAATTGTCACAATAACTTTGTTTAATATAAATTTAATATAGATTTTTTGGTTACAATAACAAAAAAAATCTACATTTTGTTAAGAAAATATGATATAATGTAACTAAATGTAGATATTTTAATTACATTATATTATATTTTCTTAACAAAATGTAGATCTTTTTGTTACTATGACAAAAAAATCTATATTAAATTTATATTAAACAAAGTTATTGTGACAATTTTCTTTTAATGCATTAAAAAATATTAAAAATTTATATCAGAGTAACAAATTTCTCCAAAAAAAGGAAGAAGATTAGTTGTAAATTTAAAATCCCATATTGTGTAATTTACTTGACCATACTTTTTTTGTGATTATTAAATTTGTACATTTTTTTTTATCTCTATTAATCTTATACACCTTGATTTGTTCCTATATTTATGCTTTATGGGGATGCATTTCTCTAAAACGAGAGGAGAAAGAGGGGAAAAATAAAATTGGGAGAGAGAAGGGGTATAACATGTAAGTCATAAAGAAGGGAGAGAATATTAATTTCATTAAGTAAAAAATGTCTCAGAATATTAATTTCTAAATATTTAAAATCTTCTAAATATCTAATATGTTAATAAATATTTTTATTTCATTTTTCAATTTATTATAATATTTAAATATTTAATTAGAATATTTTTTAATAAAATAGAATATGAATATAATACTATTTATAATTATTTAATATATATATATATATATATTAACTTCTGTTTTTGCAGAAGTCGTGAATGACTTCTACAAAAATGCAGAAGGGGGAATTTCAGCCAAAGTCCAAATAAGACAATTAATGTAAAAACATCCCTAAAACTTTCTGCATTGTCAGATCAGTCCCAAGGGAGAGCAGTGAGATTAATTGTTGGTGTAAAATGTCATTCCTACCCTTGTCTTAAAGTAATTGAAATAGGTTGAAAGTGGTGTTCTAAACGTGTGTAATTCTCCCAAACCTTATTGCCTCCATGTTGCGTCTTCCTCCAGTTTCATCCGCGGTTCTCGGTGGAGTTCGTTCGAAGATTTTAGTGTGGTTCCTATGGTGTTGTGTCACAAGGTTCTTGAGAACTCCCTCGCACTACTTGGTCTGCATTGTGGCGTGGTGGGTTGCTATTGCTATCGTATGCATTTGGGTTGGTTGGTTCTGTTAACGTGGTGACATCTTGGTATGGAAGTCTTCAACGTTGTGTGGTGGGTCCGTCGTGGGTGAGTGATAACTATATTCCCTTTATGAGAAAAGTGCATTATTGTTAATGTTGTTGAGTGGTTGTGTGGAAGTGGTGTTTTGAAATTCCGTCGTTGGTTCTCAATTCGACAATGTGACTCATTTATCTCTATCTACGGTTACCCATTTATGGCCATATATGCTGTTCTCAGTTTCAGTAGGTAAATCTGCAGCAAAGTAGTTAAATTTTCAAGTATTGGTGAAACCATATGTCTATGCATTCTCTTCCCCAATTTGTTATGCTTGTGGTGGCTGGAATCATTAATAGCGTTTACATAAGTATGTGCATGCTGTTAAGTTACTATGGGTTTTGGGCTAAATTGTTTGTTGTAAATATACGTTTGAGGAGATGAAGCAATGTATAAGTGATTTGTATGGTGTGCAGTAAATTTGATAAGTGGTTAATCCATATAGAAGTCCGAGTACATTGTACTTGTTGAATTTTCCTTTTGCTACTGGTGTGAACTGTTGTTGGATGTATGGGACTTATGACTTAACTCATTGTGGCTTGATTTGAGGATCAATGTGTCATCATTATTGTTTTACTAATAAAAGTGTAGTTATGAATAATTTGAAC
>JBAGKO010022912.1:0-11010 GCA_037177275.1 Acacia concinna | reverse complement strand
ATGCCAAATAATAGCTCCTTGAGAGAAGAACAACTGGTTGCGCACTATACTGCATAATTAGGTGCAATCAATATGACGAGCGAAACAGGCGACAATTTTGGCCCTTGATCAATAATGCTATGAGATTTTATGCTCATTGTAGGTACATTTAATGAAATCACCTATTCGAATGTAGAGTGGGGCCACACTTATGAGAATGTGGTGAAACCTTTAGACCATTTGTTAAATACTAAGACATGCACATAGCCATTTTAAAGTGCAAAAAACACGTTAACAACGAGAAATGTGTGGGGTATAATCTTACCCTTAATGCCTCTAGAATATGCCTAAGAAATATTGGTTTTAAGTTCATAGGACCACCAACATTTTTGTGTATTAAGTGTTATCAGTCTAGGTATGATTTTAAGTTCAAAGGACCACTAGATACAATGGTTCACCAGATACAATGGTTAGATCCATGTGTGTAACTCAGCAAATGGGACTACGAGCTTTCTTTGACACGTGTGGGGGATTGTTGTAATTATTGTGTGTCAAAGAAAGAAGTCCCACATAACTCAAGATTGGAAATGCTTAGTATACAAATAAATATAAGCTTGAGTTAGTAGAAAGGCTGATAAGAGGAGTCTTCAAACTAACTATTGGAGTTTAATAGATTGGTTTTAATGACATTTAAAAGGTTTGTATTATATTAAATCACCATTAACACTATTTTGTAACTGTTATTTTAATTGTCATTAAAACATCTTTATTGGCTATTATGGCTACTCAATGGCCACGTATTATTTTCCTATAAAAGGCAGGACAGTGAGGTTAAAGTACCAAGTTTGGTGACACTTAGCTTCTCTCCTTTTTCTTCTTTTGAGTTATACTACTATCTTTATGCTATTATGTCACCTTGTTTCTAGCAAGAATGGTTCGTTTTATCTAGGGGAGTACTGCTTTCTAATTTACTAGGGAGTTACGAAATATCTCCTAAGGATAGTGCCCTTGAGCGCAACTCAAACTATTTGCTTGTTGTGTTTTTGTAGGTGATTCTACTAATACTATGTATGGTATGAGGTTCTGACACCAACATCATCATCAACAACAAGGGAACAAATTTCATCTCAAATATAGACTCAACTTCACCAGAAAAGCTCCACAGAATTAGCTCATTGTCGTTGGCGAAGTTCATAGAAGATTGAAGTTGAAATTCAACTCCTCTCTCTATTTTGGAAGGGAAAATGGGTGGAATGTGACCGATTATGTCTCTGGAAGATGATCCCAAAGTTTCATCAAGAATGGTTCGGAGATGGAAAAGAAAATGCTTTGAGACTGAAGGTATATCTCCAGCTTTGTTCTTCATGCATTTTGTGTGTTCAAACACAAACTAGGTTGGGTCTAGTCAATAGGCCATGAGTCTGGATCTAATCTGGTGCAAATTTGCCCATGGACTCAAACTTTCCCCTGGCCTCAAACTTTTCTTCTTTTCACTTTGGTCCCAGCTGGTAGCAACTTTTAGCCCTTATAATTTAGTCCCTCTTTGTTATTTTCCATTTCTTCTCTAATTTTCTCCCAATTTCCTCCAATAAAATCCACCAAAATGTACTACAAAATATTCCAAATTAAAATACTAGGGAGAAATGACAAATATGTTGTTTTAGCAATTATTGTATATTTTTCAAATTGATTCACATACTTCCAATAAATCCATTTAAATTCACTTTAAGCATGATACAATGAATAAAAACCTTCTAAAATACATGGAATTATGTGGTAAAAATAAGAATGATCAATAATATAAGTGCTAATACCATTAAAGTGATTTGTTCAAAATGATTATGGTGATTTAAATCAAGTTAGGTATGGATAAACTGAACAATCATGCTTCATTAGAGTAGTGCGATAGAAATGTGACAAGTGAATTGATGGAGATTGTTGAATGCAAATATGGATCAGGGAATAGAATTTTAGGGACAAAATTCCAAAAAGGTGAGGAGAATTATAACATCCTAGATGTCAAAGACCTTACAATTAACTTCTACAAACCTTAGAAGCACTAGATAAGAGTAAAATAGTCCTCGGAAGGCATGCATGATATACAAAGTATGGGTTTTAATTAATAAAAGACCAAACAAAAGGTATTTTAGAGTCTATAGGATGCCAAGAAAGGCTTAAGTAAGTGTTAGAAGTATGCCTAAGGGGAATTTGAGTGGATTGAGCCTAATTTCCACTCACTTAAGGGTGTGTTTGCCTGTAATGGGCTTTCCAATCGTGCGATAAGAGGCCCAAAATCACAATTGGAAACATGTCCAATTGTTTTTTTGTGTTTGGACAAGTTGAAAAGGTCATTGTAATTACCCTGCTATCAACTCTAAAATTATAAGGGTGCATGTGCTTTTTCATAGATTGGTTAGTAAGGTACTTAAGATAACCATTAAGCTCATTTATTTCTTTTTAAAAAATTGACACACACACACACACACACACACTCTCTCTCTCTCTCCCCCCTCTCATCTTTTATTCCTTGATTGAGCTCTTGGAGAGCCAGCCATTCAAGGTTCTTCCAGCAATCATGAATGAAGTTGCCACAACATGGCCTAATGTGCTCTGCAAGTCTGGAAAAGCGTGGTTGTGAGCGGTAGATTTTTTATCTACAGAAAGCAAAGGCAATGGAGGTGATCAATGGACATTTCCCCTTGTCCGATTTACAACATTGTTCGAAACAAGGTTGTGAAGGCGACGAACAAGGTTGTGAAGGCGACGGCAAGTAGAGATCTACTAACTGTTACTTCGATCTACACACATGAATGGAAGAAAATTTCTACCTCCAGCCTATTGTCCGATAGCTAGGTTTGTAGCTCTAGTTTACTCCGACTAAAGGTTCTTCCTTATGTGAGTCTTGTGCTTCATCCTTGTCTTGTTGGCGACATACATTGATTTGGGGATTTTTTTTTTCATGTTTAGCTATTCCTTTGCCTTTGGGTGTCTGAGAGCTTGCAGTAGTTGATTCATCATGCCCTGTTGTGCGTGGGTGACTAAAAGCTCCAAGTGGTTTTAGTTGCTTCTAAGGGACCTCACTTTTACTCTAATGATTTCTTCTCCCTCATCATCATCATTCATTATTCTCCCACTTTTTCTTAGGTTCATCATGCTCTGCTCCTTTTTTTTTCTTTTGAGAATTGATTGTCGTTGTATAAATTCAAAGCAATAGTGCCTGTCTCTTAATTGAGTTTTTTTGTTTCTTGGTTACACAATTTTTGCTAATGATATTATCCTTCAACTTCATGAATCTATTATGGATTTTTCTTCACTGCTCAAGGGAAATCATTGATTGCATTTTCTCCTTGTATAAAGCTATTTTGGTGGATCCCATTTCATTTTTCTGCTAGTTTCTTGAATTTAATTTTTTCAGAGCTTCAACGTCCCGAACGTGATATATGATGCATCTTGATATATGAAATGTTTGATGGTTTCATTTCTCTTGTTCTTTTAGGAGGGAGGGGGTGTTGGAATATATTTGTACCATGTATTTGAGAATTAGCGATAAATTGAGAGATGTATCCTATCTAGATAAATTGACAAATTTCATTCCTTGCACTCTGTTTGCCTCATTTTTTTTCCTAAACAAAGGGTAATATGATTGAGGACTATGTGCAATGTGCACTATATGCTTGATAAATGTTTAGAGTCATTGCATTGCTATTGCTTCATACATGTGTAGAATGACTGCTTCATATGTGTTCTTCTTCACAGTAGTTGAATAATGTATGGAACATGTCAACAGTCATTGCATATGCTTTGTTGGAATATTGTTAAGATCTTTCATCTGGATTGTGAATATATTTATGTTTTTGTTTTGAAAGATGATTAATTAAAGTTTGTAGATGTTAGTAGTTGCTGTTTTAGGGCTGCGTTGTGGCAATAAATTTTTGGTTTGAAGTTAAGGATGAAAGATGATAAAGCTAAGGTAGTATGGGATGTTTACACAAGTAAGGTTTTCATCCATGCGTGTGTTAAGCAAATATACAAAAAAGAACAAAGTGGGAGCACATTTACATCTAAAGTTTGGAAAGCTATCACTGTCACCTTTAATGAGACAACTGGGAAAGAATATGGAAACAGACCATTTAGGAATATGTTAGGTCTTTCCCTGGATTTCACTTCAAAATTTGTGAGATCTTTCATATCTCTACAAACCAAAGCCCTTTGTTTATCCCAAATACTTTATTTAGGCCTAAAAAAATATCAGGGTACAACACTCGATCTATCCCAAATTCCCTATCTAAGCCTAAACATTTTCAGGATGTTACACATTTCCCACTCAATTTTTCATAAAGAATTTATTTTTAGGCTCAAATTGAGCAAAATAAAACTCCTTTCCCTTAAACTGTTTAAGAAAAAACATAAGAGCCTTTTACACTAAAATTCCAATTTGATTTCTAATGCTTCCAAACTTGTTTTCTTACTTATATCGTACACAAAATTTTCATGTTAAATTTACTTGAAGCATCAAACTACCATAATTCATCATAGAGAAAGAGAAAAGGATTTTTCATCATTTCATTATACAAACTACCATAATTGTAGCTCTAACATCTTCCTTAATCATGGTTTGATTTGAAATTATGATTTCTATATATTTCCAAAATTTTCACAAAACCTCCCCTTGCCTTTCTTACTCCCCAATATTACAAAAACTCAAGAACCAAGGTGAATGGTCATCAACAACATCAAAACAACAAGAATCAACTCACCTAATTAAGTCTTAAACTTGAATATTTGAAACTTCTCTTCTTAAAACCCTAACATCTTTTTTCCTTCTTGCTAAACATAAAATCAAGAGAGGCTTTACAGATTAGAAGAGATGGAAGATTTGGCATCAAACTTACTAATATCAACTTGTCTTTCCTTCTCTTTTCCTTTCTTCTTCTTCCTTCCCTTTGTTCACTCTCTCCTTTGGCCTCTCTCATTTTTTTTCCATGTAGGCCAACACTAATGGGATATTTGGGAGAAGTTGGAGGCTTTATGTATGTCTTAGCTTAAGTTAAATGTTGATTCAAATCCACCTCCTCAAATTAATAATATTTTAATGCCTCCCTAATGATCAAATGGCCAAAATCGCATCTTGCCTTCATCTCTCACCATAAGCACACTACATGGCCTTTTAAGAGGCCACATAATTGTCCTCCCATAAGCTTAAATATATCATGTAAGATTAATTACATAATTTATATGGGTAAATTCACTAATCATAGGACCAATATGATATCTTCAAAAATTTAGATTTCTTAGGGAGTAATTCCGTAATTTTTCTCAAGTTCAAATTTGGTCTCTAAGTGTTTTTCCCATAATTTTCAAGAAATTGCCCTATTATTGGGTAAAATGCCCATAAAATATCCTTTAAGGTAAATTTCCAATTCTAGGATATGAAACCATTTTTATAAAGTCTTATTAACCTTAAGGTAAATTTATCTTTTTCTTCCCAATTATTTAAGGCCTCTTAGTAGTTTTCATTATTAAATTTGGCTAATTGTCCTTTAAATAATCAAAATTCGAATGATTCTTTAAAATACCTTTTTGAGGTAATTTTCTTATTTATACCTCAGTTTAAGCCTTAAATATATCCCAGGTAATTATTTTCTTACTTCGTGTGTTTTTCTTGAAAATTTGAGTATAATTTTCAAAATTGCCCTTACATACCCATAATTTTATGAAAAATTACACTATTGCCACAACCCAATACATTAGCTATACAATGCTACTTTAGAACGTCTACTATTTTATTTGGCTTGGCTAATATTGAATTACATGTTCGGCGTTTCTTTAATAAGGTATAATTGTACCTAGTCCTCAAAAATCATTTCATTTTCCGAGGCATTTTTTAAACCCTTTCCTAATTAGGTTTAGTAGTGCATTTAATTTATGCTTATTCTTGAGTTCATATGCACAAAATCTAGGATATGTCATTTAGGAGAGGATATTGATGAATTGTTTACGAATAATTATAAATTATCACCAGAGAGAGACTCTGGTATGGATGTTGTGTTTGAAAAGTAGGCACAAGATGATGCCTAGAGATCTAATAAGAGATCTTCAAGAATCATCTTGTGTCTGTGTTTCAAACATAACATCCATGCTAGAGTCCCTGTCTAGTAATAATTCATACTCTTTTGCAAACAATTCATTAACATCCTCTCCCAAGCATCCAAATTGCTTACTTTGTTGTTGTTTACAAACAACTGTCATGTATAATAATATAAGGTAAGTTTTTTTAAAAAATTCATATACTCATATCTATATATGATGGTTTATAATAACAATCATTACTACAAAATATTATTCCTATGGTGTTTTTTTTGTAGATATGCGGCGCTTCTTAATGCCATAACATATTCTAGTGGCGCTTTTGAAGAGAGCCACGTGTGGGGCTGACTTCCTATAGCGCTCTCTTGAGAAAAAGCCATAGAAAGCTTCTTGTGGCACTCCCTTTAGAGAAGCTTCTTGTCTCGCTTTAGAAAGTGCCATAAGATGTGGTGTACATCCTGTGGTGCTCTATAGGATGTTAATCACATCCCAAGGCCCTCCCAACCCAATTTGGGAGGGCCACGGGATGTGGCCTTCCAGTGGCCTTCTTCCTCTTCAAGTCTAACATGAAGAAGAAAAAGGAAGAAGAAGCTATAGGAAATCCATCTCTTTGATAAATTTTTTTTATTTGAACACAATATGTACAAATGCAAATATCAAATATAATATAATTCAAAAATCAAATGGGATGCAAACAAGCAGTTAATGAATATAATGATAACTAAATATTGTTACATAAATTGTGAAGAGAGACGGATCATCTAAGGTATTTGTATTAACAAATATTCACACCATTCTTCACTTATTGCATTGACCTTATTTTTAGACAAGATATCAGTTGATTAACCTTCAAAATACTACATACACAAAGTGATTAATAGAACAAATTAAAATCACCAAAAATTTACATCTAATACTTAATTAAATTTAAAACACAATATGAATTGAAACTACAATGACAATAAAAATCATATAATAACAAAATTTTAGTAAATAATGATAAATATCATAAACTTCTTCTAGCTATAGCTAGTGAAAGGATCAGGACATTTAGAATATGAGAGAGAGACATATGCTTGAAATGTAGTCAAAGCACTGACAAAACAAATATAAATTGATTACTTTTGGTTATTCATTCAATCCATACATAAATATTGACTCATACAGTACCCTTACCTATTGAACAACAGTTTCATATCTGGACGGTACCTTAATAAACCTTTCTTAAATGATCTAAATAATATATGTGAGGGCCTGCTGTTATGCTAACTTGATAGTGATCAATATCCAATGTTGGCTAAGTTATTTTGAAAATATTTTATCAGCAATCATGTTACAATTCCAATGAAAGACTAAAAAATATACATTAAAATACTATGAGTATAACTTACCCTGCATTATATAGTACTATAAATTGCATATCATTAGTAGTTGCTCTCTTTGTAAAATATTGCTTGAGCTCATTCGACCATTGGTCTATATCTACTTTACCCCCATGTTAGCCAACGACAACTAAGTTGACAAATGTGAAATGCAACTTCTCATTGTCCCCCATGACGTTATGGTACAGGTGCCTTTTTAGAAAACATACATTTGATTAAAACCACTAAATCAATTCATAAAAATTAATTAACATTGATAGAAAGTGATGATAAAGTACCTAATCTAGATATTTATAATCGAATTAGAAAGCAATCTATGACCGAGTATATCACTGAGCACCTCTTCTGTGACAAATTCTTCAATTCCAACTGGATTGTAAATGTGCCTATCAATAGTTAATTTCAAGGACAATCCTTCACTAAGCATAGTAGGGGCAATATTGAGGAGTTGGTCACGATAGGAGATTATCTGAGTCTAGTTTCTATGGCTGCTAGTAGAGTCCTAACCTCTTTGGCCTTATAGTGTAGTCATGGAGCACTTTAAAATTTTGCCTTACTCCTAAACTTGTTTCCCTTTGGAATAAGAAGCCTACAAAAATAATGAAATTGAATTATATAATTTTATATAGAAGAACATATAAAAAGTATAAACAATTATAGCATAACTACCTTTTGACATGGCTCTATCAGATGTGTTGGCCAAGCAACATATCCCTCGACAATGTATCTAACTATGATTTCTTCGTTTGGAGAAGTTATGGACAAGAGCATCATTGTTAGTGTAAAAATTGACCCTTACTTTAATTGTGTTATCAGGTAAGAGATAATTGTAAAACGTCTCATTATTATTGTCGAACACAACCCAAACAACAACTATGTGCTTTAATTGATCAACATAAAGCTTGCACACGGATTCACTTTGCAGAAAATAGAGTTAATACATTAGGGTACAAAAAACCACAAATTTGTAATGTAACAAAATGTTAAACAAAGAAAAGCATTTACCAAAGGAATAGGAACTTTAGGAAAAGAAGTACTATCCTTCATACTTAGGCTCTCTGATCGGATCAAAACTGTTGTCTGAATCGATCTGTGAGAATGATTGCACCACAATAATGTAGTATAGGGGCAACCAATCGTTCTTCTTGAGGAGCTCTAATTGAAATTCCTAAGTAACTGATTTTAAGTGAGTTTAGTTGGGGTTTTTGGTGTAAATAACTAAATAAACTAAAAAGACATATTTTTGGTATTTTGGGTTTAGAAATATGGGTTTGTTTGGAAAGGGTAATATGATGGGCTAGTCCCTCGATGATGATCGCTTGGCTATCATCACTCTCTCAAAATATAAGTGGAGTTTTAAACCTCTAAGTTCTTATGAAAAACCCCAAGCAATTGCTTGAGTCCAATGGTTTAATTAATGAAAACCCTCATAAGATCCTAGGTTAATTAACTTCAATTAAAACATCGTTAAGTTCCCTTAGAGTGCACGTGAAAAGATGAATGAATGATCTTGAATTGTCAATAAACAATCTGAGATAATGCGTGTAAGACAAATTAATTACAATCATGACAATAAGTCTAACACAAGAAGTCTTAAACTTAAATATAAAATAATTCCAAAATTCATACATCGATCTAATGCAAATTCAATTTAGGTCTTAGGATTACAATCATAACCCTAAAATATCAAAACTTAGCAAAACATCCTAGATCTAGGAGAATCACAAAGAGATGAAGAGAAAAGTTCCTAAATTAACTAAATACTCCCTTGATTATAACCTAGAACTCCAGCTTCGCTTCCCATCACCGAGAGGCTAAGGGCTTTAGCCTCTTATGGCTTCAGATCTCTAGCAATCGCTTTTTGTTCTTCAACTCCATGAGATATTGGTAGGGATTATGGTGGTTAATAGTTGGAATTTGGTGGATTGGATGGTTAAGGTTTAGATTAAGGTTAGGAATTGAGGGGAAATTGGGAATTTTAGGTTGCAGGTTGCTTGGCTGCAAATCAGCAGACTTAGGGCTTATGGCATACTCTAAACATAGGTTAATCCTCTATTTATCGATGCTAATCAGGATCCCTAATAAAAAAAGTAACTTCAGATTATGAACTAAGGGTCTCCAAGTTGCAACCTGGCTTCGGAAGAAATCCTTCCGACTTGACTTTGCTCCAAAACACACAGCTTTATTAAAACTTCTAAGGTCGTGACCTTACAGGTCCAAGTCGCGACCTCAGGCTCCATAACAGTATTCTCCATGTGCTTGGGCCTTCAAGCTCCAGTGTCTCCATCCTCGACCCATCTTGGGTTCCAATTTCTCCTTGCTTGCCTGAAAATATCATCACAAAGAAACTTTTGCCAAGGCAAGTGAAGAATTACATAAATAACATAAAATAATACTATAATTACCTATAATTCAGTAAAATGCAAAGTCTGAACATTTAATCCACAAAAGAGAATCTTAAGACCTAGACAATCAACACCCCTTAGAAAAAACAAGAATGATATTGTGCATAAATGCAAGTGATCAACCCCATATATGATTGACCCAAGACGTATAAACACAAGATATTTACTCAAGGCTAAAAGTGTTTAAACTCTCTCCTCTCGTGTTTACGCTCATTCATCTCTCCTCACTGGGTTCTTTTTCTCTCAATATTCATATAGTAAATATCCTACCATAGGCTTGCAATGACCCTAAATCTCCACCACATTGGTGTTCATGTTCATAATCAAGAGGGCTTTAAAGGCTTGTAATGATGGAATAAGGCTACATGGAAAATGGCTGTGACGAGAACATTACATGCATACTAATCTAACACATCCAAAGTATCCCTTTGTATTGAGTTGTGCTACCAAGGCTTTTGATTTATGCCTTATTTATTTATTTATTTATTTATTTATTTCTCTTCTTCTTCTTCTTCTTCTTTCTTTTTTTTTCAACTACTGATCTTGAGGCGTTGTGGGTCCCCTTTTGACGCGACCCTGCATATGGGTGGTGTAGTCTCGGTTACTTAGTTACCACAACAGGCACCTCAACAGGCCTTTGGCCCAACTCATGACTACTTATTGACTCAACTGTTTGATGCGACCTTGCATACAGATGGTGCAACACCGGTTACTAAGCCGAATCTAGAGTTGTCAGCGAAGTTTCCATTATTCCTATCTTCTCTCTCTCTCTCTCTCTATAGTACAAGGAAAATTTTATGATACCATGGAATTTAAAATCAGCATGCATACTTTGTAACTTGTCATAGTGCTTATTTAAAGAAAACGAAGGCTCAAAGGGGTTAAACAAGAGATAATTGTAAATGGCTTGTGTTTGGGTAAAAAAGGGTGTAAAAACAATGCCTCTATCATATTCCAATCAACAAACACACATGCAATTTTGACCAAGAGTCAAGACAAGTTCTAAAGCATGCAAACTACTGAATATACACTCATTTGTGGGATATCCTTCCAACAAGGGTTTTTATTTCTTATGTTCATACACCAAGTTTCAATCAACAAAAATTGATCACAACCATTAGGTCACTTATCACAAAAGTTTGACCATAGGGTGAAGA
>JBAGKO010022895.1:0-11011 GCA_037177275.1 Acacia concinna | reverse complement strand
TGTATGTATGTATGTATGTATGTATGTATGTATGTATGTATGTATGTATGTATGTATGTATGTATGTATGTATGTTGTATGAATAAAATATCATAAGGTGAAAATAGCTCAACTAACAAAACTCTAAAAAGTCTGTTAACACTTTAAAAAAAAACAAATAGGTAATAAGGGACTAATTTGAATTTTAAAGAGTTGTCTTTTCACTAAAATGCCCTAAGCATTTCCTTTTTGTAAAAAAGAAGGAACCCACAGTCAGTGTATATGGATTGACTGCTTGTGCAGCTTAAGCAATATCCGATTTTGTTGACAAGTTGAATAAGACAATGGCAACTTGAGTATAACTATTAACAACATGAGGATCACAAGTTGTTAATTGATATATTCTAGTTGTCATTGTTTTTATTCAACTTATCAATGAGATTGGATAGGCTTTAAAGAGCACAAGTAGTCAATCTCTATACTCAAATAGTTAATCCATTTGCTCAAGTTGTCACCAGAATTCCATCCACAGGTGCTAGAGCTCCAATGGCTGGCCACTGAAGGCCCATCGACAAGGTGCTGCCAGCGACTTGTAGGGCAGTAGAGCTTCGGCTCCATATAGGGTTATTTATTTAAGTTTAGGGACATTTTAGTAAAAAGAGGATATTTTAAAATTTCAAATTAGTCCCTTGGTACCTATCTATCATTTACAATTGTTAACAGACTTTTTGGGGTTTTAAAATTTCAAATAGTATTTATTTGGGATATCCCATTATTTTTCTTATATTTAATTATATATATTTGTTAAATTTTGTTATTTTTATTATAATATGCCAATGATTGAAATATAATAATAAAAAATTATAAATTTTATCAACAGACTCTTCCATTGGTAATTTGTCAGTACTTACGAATGAAAAAAAAACATAATTTTTTATGTTGATAATTCTATTGGAAAATTTTACTGATGTAATCTTTCTGTTAGTAATTCATCGGTAAGTTTAATGACAAACATTTTCAATGGAAAATTTGATGTCAATATTGATGTTTTTTTTATGCTCCTATCCTAAATTAGGAGCTAACAATATATTTTACTTTGATTAAATATAAGGAACAATTTTTTTTTCACAAATTCATAATCTTATTTCCAACAATCCTTTAAATTGAATATATTAGAGATAGTTTTCAATGCAAATAATTTAAAGTGTATTTAAAGAAAACCAACACACCGTTACTATAAAGGACTAATTTAACTAATTCTTAATTTTCATAAATTAGTTATTAACTTGTACTTTTAAAATAAAAGAAAGTGTCTGAATATAATATGTTTTTTATTATATATATTTATATTGTTTGTATTGTGCTATTCAAGTGATATGAGTTTTATGGCAAAAAAAGAGTTTTCATTAAACGACAGGCTAGCACTCATTTCATGAAACTGTATTGGAATATTTACAGCTTTTTCCCCAAATGGAACCCAAACACTTAAATACTATTGTTGGTGTCATATTTATTTTGTATACAATCATTTTATAATTAGTCCTAGGCTTCAAAGATTTGCATTGGAATTAGAAAGAGTGAATGTAGCAATTAAGACTTAAATATAAGGAGAAGATTTCATTTTGGTGTGGGAGTGAAGATTTTGCATAGTCTTGAAACTTGCCCGAGCAAGTCTTGGAGTAGCAATCCGAGATGTTCTAGGTGTAGTCTTGGACCTACCAAGACTTGCTAGGACCCTTCCTTAATGTGCCAAACCTTGCCACCACCTTGCCTAAGGCTGCCAAGCCTCACATGAACACTATCTATGGTTGCAAACACATACCATCAACATGCCAACACTTGCAAAATGAGTCTCAGGCACCCAAACATTTGCATTAGGGTTAGACATAGATGACTTCTAGACTTATCCTAATAGGGACGAATAAGCCACACAAGCCTATCCTAATAGGGACAAATAACCAAACTCATGGGCACTAAAGGGAGGTCTCATCATATAATAGTATTTTTCTCACACAAGCCAGAATGGCCTATTCCTTTCTCTTAGGAATGAATGAGCCACTGGGCCTACCCCAAAGATGGATGGAGAACCAACTGAATGTGTACCAATAGGAGGTCTTATTATGTGATGCCATTTTCTCTATTCTCTCCTCATTAATCTGAATCAAATCAACTAATATCATAATACAAAATGATTATTCATGGTAAGGCTCTTACAAACAATATTCAAGATAACCTCTTTTCAACACTTGACATTTTCTCTTCGAATTCAAAGTCTCACAAGACAATTTTCTCATATCAAGAATATAACATGTACACATCTCATTCCATTAATACATATAACCATAACATCAAAAACAAGACATTAACATCGATAACAAATAGAAAGTGGTTGCATCTTGACAAAGCTAAGTTTACCAAAAGAATCCAAGCTCCAAGATCAACCAAAATTCAAAAATAAATCTATACAATTAACAAGACCACACATTAATTTATCAACTAATTGGGTGCTAAATAGAACAACTTAGGGACTTAATCCCTCTAGAGTTCCCAATCTCACTCTAGGACACACTTAAACATTTTAGCATGAGTTAATGCTCCCTTTAGCTCAACAACTCATCCAAAATAATAAACAACCTCAAAGCACTTGAATCATTCAAAAATCTCAATTCCATAACTTAGGCTCCCAAGCTCAAAATACCCATTTCATATAATCAAGCTTAAATAACAATTTAAACTAATTAAACATCTATTTCAAATCATATTAACATAACCAAATCATCAAAACTCAATTTCAAACATCATAGTCATAACTTAATCAAAATATTCCTTTAAAGCCAAACCTTAACTCAAAAATCTATATATCCTCAAATCCAACAAAATTAAAATGATTAAATGCTTCATCTAACCCCAATAACTCATTTAACTCAAAATGCTCGGTGAAAACATCACCCATTTTGAAATCCAGCTCAAACCCTAGATTTTCAAAACTAAAATATAAAAAAAAAATCAACAAGAAAAGAGAGAAACCAAGGTAGAATCACTTAATTGGATGTTAGGAAGCTTTGAAACACTCCTGATAGACAAAAAAAATACAAACCCTAGTAGAGCCATTAAGTTTCCTCCTCCATTCCCTCTTATTTTCAAGCACCCAACTCTCCCATTTGTAAAAATATGTGACATTAGTGCTTGGATGCTGGTGCTCTTTGCCACTACAAGCTCATGGGACTCATTTGAGCGCCTAGAGCTGGCATTCTTTATTTTAGCCCAATGCTTAAGCCCTAATATGACTTATCAAGTTTGCACCTCTTAATCCCAATCTTATACACCTCCCTCTTTTATCCATACGAGACACACACACACATCGAACCTGATGGAAACACACACAACAAAGAAAATACTATTTTGTTTGGGTTTGTTCACTCAGGAAGGTGGAGTGCAAGGTCAAATCTAGTCCTTCAACTACTTCCACATATGCGCTCAGAAAGGCATAGTGTAAGGCTAGATCTTTTACAGTACAAATAGGTTGGATAAACAATTGTATATAACTCTAACATACAAATAACTACATTTTGGAAACTCAATGATAGTTGTTCTTCTCTTTACCCTTACAATTGTACTCTCTAAAAATTCCTATGATAAACCAGCATGTAGTTAAAACATTACTAGAGTTTTCTTCAATTTCCATGAAGCTGACTTGTTAATAGTAGGTGAAGTTTATTAACTCCTAATAACAGTTAATGACACATATGGTTTAACCTTTCAAGGATCATTTGTATTAAATCTCTCAATTTGTTACATACATGCTAAATTGAAGGATCGACATGTCATATTGCACTCTTTAGAAATATATTGTCAACATTATAAAGGTACAAACATCCTTATTAAAAAGCTCTAAGGAAATTTTCAAAATTTTATGTTCAGCATCGATGGATTGCATGTTATGATCTATGTTAGACTAATTGTTAATTAGATAGAATTATTCAACTAGAAAGTGTATGGACTTACAAATTAGAGGTAAATATTTGAAATACCCTTTTAACCTTATATTCTCTCATTAAAATATTACATTAATATTTTTAGGGCTAAAGAATTAGAGAAACCCTCACAAGTCATATATTTAGTTTAGCACCAGTACAATAGATTGTATGCTCAATCATATTTATGATTGTGTAATCTATCCTAAAATTACGACATATGTTGATCCTCCTTTGAAAACATGTCAAGAGTTTACACAATAGAAGTTTTCCACATAATTTAGCACTTCTCTGCTTGATCTAGACATTATGTACATTATGATATGTAGCACCTCACTCTTAACCCATTTCCTTATTTTAAAGTGGCTCTTGGAACCATTGACATGTCCATATGTCGAAACAGAGAAATTAAAAATTTTGACAGATAGAACAGAGAAACAACTTTTTTCTCATTAACGGAGGTATAAAACGAGAATCCAGAGATTACACTAATCATACTGTACATAGATACATGCCAAGAAATAGGAAATATAAATCTACGCCTAAGCCCGTTCCCTTGTCTTGCCTCTTTCAAAACCTTCACCTGCATGGTGGAGAGGGGAAGGTTTCTAAATAAACCTCAGTAGTAGAATCATAACCAGAAACCATGTAATGCAATGCATGTCATGCTATATGTAATGCTCATACTTTACCTCTAGTGCCTTCTCTTGCAGCACATACTGTGTATTGGGATCCTGCATGTGACTCAACTTAAACTTAAAATCAAACAGCCAAGGCATATACAGGGAGTCATACCTCTCATGAATATAGGATAATACAACTAGAACACAGCATACAAGGATACAACAAATAGTAGACAACACAAAGCAATATAGGTTAAGGGTAGGGATTCTTGCTACCGTATTCTCCTTGCATAGTATACGAGCTTTGTTTCACTATTTTGGCGTCGCTGTATTCCCGGTATGCCTCTCTATAACACCTATATAGACCATAATACAAGGCATTACTGTCTACCCCTAGAAGTATATTACTACCCTTCCCTCTCTGTACCCCTAGGGTCCTGTTCCCCATTGCCTGCACCGTATCCTTCCCCTACTTGTACCCCTCTTTTGTCTACCTTGTACACCCCACCGAGCCTGGGTCCCGCCTGCTGGCTCGTCCCTGCTGCCTAGACCGAGACAGTAGGCAATATCTCCCCATAGATGTGCCCGACAAGCCAAACCCATCAATTGGGTAGATCTCCCCTTTAGAATCTTTACCTTAGTCTGAGACAGTCGGACAACACTTCCCCCTAGGAAATGTCATTCTGGTTCTAAAAAATTGGGCAGCACTTCCCTGTAGGAAGGCTTGTTTTAGCCTACATCGTTGGATAGAGCCTCCCCTTATATTCACTATCTAAGCCTATCCAATTGGACAAAACCTCCCCTTAAAATAACTCTAAAACTGCTGAAAATAAAGGAATTCAAAAAAGGAAGAAGGCCGAACCTCGATTGTACCAAAGACCGGGCCGGGACCTCTCGAACTGCTCCTGGATTGCTCGACTTTTTGGGAAGAGCAAGGGTGTACTGAGAGAGAGGGGAGAGGGTGTGAAGAATGATGGGAACAGAGGGGGTATTTATACTTTTTTGAGAGGGGTCAAAATACAAATATTTATTGTGTCTTTAGGTGTAATTTTCCTAAACTTTTTGTGTAGGCCAATCTAACCTTGACATGTGTCACATTCTAGAAGAGCTTTTTTTACCCACCAAGCTCATTTGGGCGGCAACCTCATGTGGGCCCCACTGAATTTTCTTATATTTTTCATAATTACCTCTTTTGTCTCGAACTTCAGGAAATTTCAGAAATTTTGTACTTTCCCAAAAATTCCCAAAATTTACCAGAAATTCTCTAAAAACCCCAAATAGCTATTGTAAAAATTTTAGAATTTTTGAGAGTCTATAACTCTCAAAAATAATTTTTTTCTCCTAAAAAGTCCATTTTACTGGCGATTTCCCGCCTTCAGCAATTTTTGCTAAAATCTCTAAGGTAATTTACTAACTCTCCCATGTCTCTTTTCAGAATATTGAGGTCCCTAAATATCCGCTATGGCCAAAGACCCGATCTGGTCAAAATATTTGTAGATCTCGTAAATTTTTCTCAGACCTCCAAATATTATTTTGATTACTCTATATTGTTATGGACACCTTATACTATGAGAGGGAGCGTTATGGGAGTTTTCAAGGACCTTAGACCTGTTCGCATCTTGACCTGAAATTTTGCAAAACTTTTCCTCTTCGCATGTAAGTCCTTCCCCAGGTCTCACTACTAATGTTGTAAGATTTCTCAGTCCTCTACAGACTAAGGCCCTTTGTCCATCTAGAATACTTCATTTAGGCCTTAAAAAATATCAAGGTACGACACTCGGTCTACCCAAAAACACTATTTTGGCCTACAAAAATTCCGAGATATTACATCATACATCTCTATCCGCTTCAAGTGGATTTAGTTCTATCTATTGTAAAGTTTTTCATATAATGATAACGTAACTATTTTAATTTTTAGGCTTATACAAAAAAAAACCCAAAATTCAGCCAAGAAAATCCATGTGGACTTCCATGTCTTAAAAAAAGTAAACAAAATACAAAATCATCTTCTTAACCATCAATATATGCCATTCCCTCAAATAGAATTAAGATTGCACTCATTTAGTTACATTGAGATGGAAATCGCGCCCAAAAATAATTTTTCACTTTTATTTATTAATATAATTTTGCCTTTTATTTAAAAACTAGGGTTAAGTTGCCAATTTGCCAATGAAGTTTTTCTCTATGAATGTCTGACACAAATAAGTTTTGAAAGAGGTAAATCTACCAATGAACAATTAAAAATGAGGCAAATAACACAATCCTATTAACTTTATACTAATGTCTATTTCGTGTGAACTCAATGTTGTCTAGGTGGCATATGAGAGTCTTTAAGGGATAAGACATGGTAGGTGAGATATTTGAATGAATAAATTAAAAATCTAATCTACCTCCTCTACTACAACTTCATTATTACACAACTAAAAAAGAAGAAATCCATAGTCATCATTGTGGAAGGGAAGGAGCATCGAGGAGGGAAAACATATATGGAACAATTGAGCTTTGATGGTTGCATCTTCATCATCATCGATGGGAAGATATAGATGGAGGGTCTTCATGACAACCATGTCGTGATCACATAATTGTGGTGCCACAATGAATAGCTTGGATTGACAAAAACATAGGTTTGAGCTTTTGCAGATGCTCGTGGCACTACTAGGCAAGCATTTGAAAACGAAACTGAAATTTTGTGGGTGGGTGTTGGTTGAATTTGTCATTTTGTCACTCTTAATCACTTAGCGAATCTCACAAATTTTTGCTTCCCTTTCATTCAAATCTTGTCACTCAAGGAGCTCGATTCTCACTTTGTTCTCATCGTCAACTTTGCCTCTTTTCTTTTTGTTAACTTATATATTTGTTAAAACAAATAACAAACAAAAACCTTTGACAACACCCAATCCCTTACACTTGTATGCCTTATCATCATTTACTCTCTACCACTTCGAGTCAAACAACTTTCCCACACTAACTATTTAATAATTATTGACCATCAAATTAATGGGATTGTCATATTTTCTCCATGTTTAATTGTTCATTAGTATATTTGCCCCTTCTAAAAATTATTTGTCACAAGTTAGCAAATATGTGCCTTTACCCTAAAACACAATGGGTAAGTTTTATTTCATACTCCCAAGCAGCCCTTTTTTATAATATTCTAATTTATGAATTAATTTAATTCTTTTTGTAAGATTCAATTTGGGATTATTAGAACATTAAATTATTTTTAATAATTTTTCCCTAATTAATTATATTTTCTCTCTTCATGTTTTTTTTCATATTTTCTATTTTACCTTGTTTCTCACCTCTAGGGTTGTGTAATTGGTTGGATGAGCTGCCCCATGGTGAGATTATAGCCTGCACATTTTTTTTGCTACATAATAGGGCAAAGCCCAATAACAGAAAAACAAGCAAAGGATTATATCATGTGGGAAATAATTCCCAAACGGTCTCGATCAAACGCTGCCCTGATGTTAATTGGGCACCCATTCAGCAAGTGAGTTGTGGTTATACCCACTTTAGCAAGCCCATCAGCCACGTGATTCACCTTCCTCAGTACATATTGCATTTTGACTTCCCAAGCTAAACATAATAAAGATTGAATCTGCTGGAAGACAAGGCTATCGACCGGGTTGTCCGTGGAAACTGCATTCTTTAATTTATCAACAAGGACTTTTGCATCCGACTCCAGAATCAACTTTCTAACTCCTTTATCCCATGCCAGTGAAAGTCCTTTATATATTCCCCATTCTTCAGCCTCATTTGCACCACAAATGCCTATACAATATGTGAATCCTCCTATCCACTCTCCCTCATGATTCCTCAGACATCCTCCACATCCTGCACTACTGGATGATCTACTGACAGCACCGTCGACATTAACCTTAAACCAGTTCAAAGGTGGTGGTTGCCATTTGTCGTTATCGTTTATTGCTGACAGAGGCCTTTCACTTCGTTCCTGGACAATAGTAAAATGGCTCCAGCTATTTTTAATAATCACCTCAGGCCTTAGCGGTCTCTCAAAATTAGCATCAAAGATGGAACTATTTCTCCAAGACCATAATTTCCATATGGTAACCCCCCATAGCAGATCCCATTTTACTGATGCCAATTTTCCTATTTCCTTCTTCAGATTAAGCCTAAACCAATCTCTGAGACTTGAGTTAAAGAAACAAGGTAGGAATTGGGGATCAAGGAACTCTAGCCACACTTTCCTAGCATAGTCACAGTCCCTCAATATATGAATTGTTGATTCTGTGCCCGATCTACAATATTGACACAAAGCATCTGAAGTTACCCAATGGCTCTCCATTCATTAGTGGGGAGCCTATTCTGAAATGCTTTCCACATAAACACACGAATTCTCTCTGCCCCATTCCACTTCCATATCAGCTTATAAGCAGGATGGTAGAGATTGATCGGATTGTCTTCTATAAGAAAATATGCACTCTTTATTGTAAATTCTCCAGTCAACGTTGCATTCCAACAGATAACATCTTCCCCAGCGTCTGGATAGGGATGCAACACTGCAATAAGCCTTCTAACTATTTGTGCTAGTATTATATTGGACAACTTTTGAAAATCCCAGCAACCATTAACCGTCCAGTCTTCCACTTTGCTAATTTTCTCATCGTCTGCTAGTGGTCTCAAACATATATCTTGGAGCTTTTCCCCTTGCATCAACCATTGATCTTGAAAGAAATTAGCACTTTTTCCATTTCTCACCTTCCAACATGCACCTTTTTCTACTATATCCTTCTGTTGTGTTATGAATTTCCACAAGACAGAATCACCAGATTTTGCTGTCAGAATATTCTCCTCTTCCCGTAGCATATACTTGTGGAATAACACATCCACCCATAAGCCTTTTGTGCCAATTACAAGGTTCCATGCTAACTTAGCTCCGCAGGCTCTATTAACAGAAGTTAATTTCTTAAATCCCAAGCCTCCATATTGCTTCGGTAAAGTTACTTGGTTCCAGGCCACAGGATAAAAACCCCTAGACCCCTGCTGAATTCCCCAGATAAATTATCTCTGCAATCGCTCGACTTCTTTACAAATGGTCTGAGGCAGTTTTGCCACATGTATTGGGTACATTGGAATGGAACTAAGCACAGACCGTGCTAAAGTTATTCTTCCAGCTGAAGACAAGGAATTCATTTGCCATGAAGAAAGCTTTGATTTCACACGGTCCATAATATATGAGAATGCTTCTGTTTGTCTTCTCTTCCTTGATAAAGGAAAGCCCAGATATTTCCCTATTTCACTTGACAATTTCATTCCAGAATTTTGAGAAATCTGCTGCTTTAGCACATTTGGAAGCTTAGGGGAGAAAAATACAGAGGACTTAGAGAAATTAATTTTTTCCCCTGATGCCTGGCAAAACTGATTTAAACATCTCATCATGCAAAGAGCTTGCTTTTCTGTAGCTTCCCCAAAGAGTAATAAGTCATCGGCAAACATTAAGTGTGAGACAATTGGTCCTCCTCTACCCATTGTGAGAGTTCTCCAACTACCAGAAGAGACCTCGTCACTGATTAGATGGGACAATTTTTCCATGCACAAAACAAACAAATAAGGGGAAATTGGATCCCCTTGCCGGAGACCTCTAGAGGGGACAAAATATTCAGAGCTTTTGCCATTCCATAACACATTATAGGAAACAGAGGTGACGCAGTGCATAACTAATGAAACAAAATTGTATTCAAAGCCTATTTCTTGAAGGACCTGTTTTAAGAATGCCCAATCAATTCTATCATAAGCCTTCTCCAAATCCACCTTCCATGCCATCCAGCCCTTTTTACCTCTCACTTTCATCATAGTGTGCATTATTTCCTGCCCAACGATTATGTTATCCTGAATCCTTCTACCCTTAATAAAGCTTGACTGGAAGGGCGATATTAATGTGTCCATAAATTCTTGTAAGTGCTTAGTAATCACCTTTGATATGCATTTATAATGAACAGAGCAGAGGGAGATGGGTCGAAAGTCTCGCACCATTTAAAGTTTATCTTTTTTCGGAATAAGTGAAATGATAGTTTTGTTTTCTTCCTGCAGCATAATTTTCCTCTGAAAAACCTTCTGCACAAAATTAGTTAAAGAATGGCCCACAATTGACCAATTAGCCTGGAAAAAAATGGGAGAAAGCCCATCATATCCTGGCGCCTTATATGGTCCCATAGAGAGGAGTGCATTTTTTATTTCATCTACTGTTGGAATTAAGCATATTCCCACCAGGTTATCTTCGCTGAGAGTAGGGAACTTTGTTGTTGTATGAAGCACTCCTAGGTTCCACGTATCTACTTGAAACAATCTCTGAAAATAGTCAGTAACAAAAGCATTCAATTCTTCATCATTATCAACCCATTGGCCACATTCATTTTTTAAGGACAACACGCTATTCTTCTTCCTCCTCATACTTGTTTTCAAGTGGTAGTA
>JBAGKO010022884.1:0-11011 GCA_037177275.1 Acacia concinna | reverse complement strand
GGATCTACGCATAAACATATAATGTTAACACCCTGTGAAACCTCAAATTTCACTTTAAATGAAATCTAAAAGTCAACACAAATAGACTTCTTTACCATATCACATATTAAAGGTGTAGGCTTTGTCCAAAGAGTTAATTGTTGCCAGAATAAGTATGATTCGAGCATATAACAAGTGGTATGAATGCCATCTTGCTATGCTTACCCCTTAGCAACTAAATGAGTCTCGTTTTTACTAATTGATCTATCATACTTTCTCTTTAGTATTGAAGTAGATAAGCTAATTCTCAAACATGATTCTTCTAAATGAATCATGTATCACTTCCAATGTTTTCTTCCATCTTGCCTTAATATCATTTTATAAGGCTTCTAGTATAGAACTTGACTAATCATCATCAACTGCTAGTATATTTTATACCGTTTCATCTCTTTACCTTGTAAAGATATACATAGTAATTAGTTTCTCCCTTGTTTGGAAACTAATTTATGAAAAATATGGTACCTTTTTAATTCTTTTTAGTCATAATTATATCTTCACTCATAAAAAAATGTGAAGACTTAATCCTAATAAGCTCTCACTTACAATCACAATGGAAATGTGCAGCTAACCCATATGGTCTACTAGCAACTATTGTAATGCTCAGCTTACTCTTAAAGTCTGTGGAAAAATAGAGCAGATTCATGTTTTGACCAAACTTATTAGAATGTAGAAGTATCTACCTTTGAGGGCGCATGGTTAACGTACACACTTGATGAAATCAAGCAAATGCACTAATCCACCAAAAGTAGACCTAATGATTACTCTCCTACTCACATTTGGTGGGGTAATATGAACCATTTTGTATTTGACCATGTTTTATGGCATCTCATTATGCCTTTTAACAATTCCATCTTGTAGTATAATGTTTTAGATAATTAACAATCTTAACCATCTTTCGTTGGTCACATAGCTCTTTGATAATTCATAACTCAAATATAATGCAGGATCCCAAAAATCCTGTTTATTGCCTTTATTTGAGTTCACATTTCATTTATTAGTAGTCTAAAATACTTTAAGTTTCAGACTCATGTGAAAACAAATAAAATGATTATTTTGTGAATAATCTCCTAATCAAATATTAGAAAATATTGAGTTATGTGTCTTGCCCTCATGTATAGTACCATGTTTATCATAACGGAATAATTACAAAGGAAACACAGTTGTTGTCCCTTTACTGTAAATCTCTTCTTATTGCTTTGTCTGCTAGACTCACAGAAGGACATTTCCATAATGAAAATTAGACATAGCATTCCTCATTATGCTAGTCTTGGAAGCAATCCTTTTTCCATCTAGCGTAAGACATAACCAAGTGAATACTTGATTAATAAGGAGTGTTAAAGCAATTAAGCATAGAGAGTCACCAACAATAATACATTTAAATAAACCTCAATAAAAGAAAAAACCGAGTAAGAACTACGCACAATTTTGTTCTTTAATCATGAAAGTTTAAACCATTCGAGTCTATAATTTAGACTACATGAGATGATAACTTAATCTCATCTAAAACAATTCATAAAGCACATCACAGAGAATTAAGGTCATTTCACCACAAAAGTGAACTTATAGAAGTTAATGCATTTTACTTTAATCCTCATAACACCTCCAATATTAAGGCTTATGTTTTAATTTGACGATAGAGTAAATTCTATCAAGGAATCTCAATCCTTATTATTGTGATTTATAGAGCTTGTGTCCATTTGTGCTCACTTGACTTGGAACTATTTTGCAATGTGATTTAATTATATAAGAAAAATTTGTTTGACCTCACTAAGGTCAGTAATTGTTTAAAGAATTTATTACTTTCTTTGAATCTAGGGTTTTCCTTCTTTCTCTTTTTTAGAACCTTTTATCCTCTCTTGATTTAGAATTAGAGTATGAAGGACTTGTTTTCTCTTTAAGGTAAGTTGTCCAGAGGATTTTTACCCTCTTGAAATTCTTTTTCAAGTTCCAAGTACTTTAACACATTGTCGAAAATAACAATATTTGTGCTTTGATTCACTTTCATGAGCTCCCACCTAGAAAAGAGTCTTATTAAATAAGGTACACTTGTTGTTCGTCATATAACATGTGTCAACTTCTTTTGGTTTTCTCATCATGTTGGTTATCTCACATAGGTACTACCTCATAAGAGGTGTTATAAATACATTGAAATGTCTCTTTCAATGTAATTCACATGGCCTTGCCATTGGATTTCTTTCGCATTTGCACATACATTAATCAAGTATAGCAATATGCATGGTGATTTTTGTGACAAAGTTTCCTTTTGCCCATATAATTTACATATTTATATAATAGTCCCTAATCCACTAAGGGTGGACTAGGCATATTCTAACAAATATACAGGAAGAAAGGTGCTCCTCTAAAATCTAAATACAAGGCCCATTTTGATTACAAAGTATGTACTCCTTTATACTTTAATATATGAAATATTTGAAGAGTTGATCTTTGCCTTAAACATAAGACATATTTTTTTATATATTTATCAATATATTTTTTTAATTTACTACTATTGAAACTCCCTCAATAATAATCAAAGATGAGAGAAAATGAAGGAACTAAAGAAGGTGACTAGGATGTTATAAAAAATACATGTCATATTAACTAAATTTCTTAATCTATTCAAATTAAGTAAATATGTCTTATATTAAGAATAGAAGGGATTATTAAATATGTTGGCAAAAAAACAAAAAAAGAAGAAGAAGAAGAAGAAGAAGGGATTATTAAATATATTTGGGTAAAATCATAGAAATTAAAACCATCCAAGTATAGGTCACTTTCCTTCTCAATTGGATTTTCAATAAATTCCATTGACAGATGAGTTCTCTCTACCTCATTAATAATAGCATGCATAGACTAATTGGCAAAAAAAAACAAAAAATGGCATGCATAGACTAGAGTTGATGAAGGAGTTATGTATTCCCTTTTGGTTTTTAATGATTTTAGTTCTAAATATAAGATATAGTTTTTATATTTTCATTCTTTTCCCAATTCACCCGTGTTGATGCTCCCTCAACAATCAAGAAGGAGAGAGAAAAAGGGAATTAAGGAAGATCATTAAGGAGTTTTAGAAAATACATATATTATTAATTAAATTAACTAACTTTGTTTATCTAATCAAATTTGATAAATATGACTTATATTAAGGATAAAGGAAGCAATTTAGATGGGAAAGAGAGAGAAATGAAATAGAGAGATAGATAGCAAAAAATAATCTAAATAATATCAGTCTTGTTGAATCACAAATCAAACTATGTATGCTTCCCTTATTTTTAAGCATAAATCCTAGTAGATATAAATCTTGATAGATACCCTAATCTTGTCTAAATATTCTCTAGACATCTTAATCTATATAGATAGATTCCATGTTGACACCTCACCAAAGTTTAACACACTTATCCTAATCTATACGAATGATGAATTGTCACTGCAGCTTGGAAAGTATAAAGCAATGGCTCTATAATTAATCTTGTGAAGAAACTCCTGAAACGGTTCCGGTGGGTTTTCTTATTTGTTTTGTGCCATTGGCCGTGGCTGGGATAAGCTAGAATCTTGAGACTAGTCAAACATATTGGATTTGGCATAAGTTCAACGTCACTAGTTTCTGTTGGCGTCAGCAAGTTGTATCGTACAAATTGTTGGAGTCAGTACCTTGCATCATATAAATTATAGGCGGTAGCACCTGTAAAAATACAATAAAAAAATAATTCGAGTCGCGCCTAAAGGCATTGCCCTTAGGAAATATTTCACAAACCTTAATAAATTAGGAAGCGGTACTCCCCAAGATAAAACAAACCCTTCCTACAAGAAACAAGGTGACAGAACAGTAAGAAGATAATAGTGTAACTCATAATAAGGAAGAGGAGAGAAGTTCGAGGATAGAGCCAAGTGTCACCAAGCCTCAGTGTTCCAACCTCAGTCATTCCTGACCATGCACCAAGTATTGCCTTTTATAGGAAAATAACATGTGACTGTTGAGCAACCATAAAGACATTTTAATGACAATTAAAATGACAATTACAAAACGGTGTTAATGACGATTTAATATAATAAAACCTTTTAAATGCCATTAAAACATGTCTATTAAAACTCCAATGGTCATCTCCATTGGTCAGTCTGAATACTCCTCTTATAAGCCTTTCTACTAACTCAAGCTTATATTTAATTGTATATTAGTCATTTCCAATCTTGAGTTATGTGGGCCTTCTTCCTTTGATACACCCACACACAATAATTACAATAATCCCCCATGTGTCAAAGGAAACTTGTAGCCCCATTAGTTGAGTTACACATATGAATATAACCATTATATCCAGTGGCCTTTTGAACTTAAAACCAAACATAGACCGATAACACTTAGTACACAGAAATGTTGGTGGACCTATGAACTTAAAACTAACATTTCTTGAGTGTATACTAGAGGCATTAAAAGTCAAGTTATACCCTCACATTTCTTGCTATTAACACATTTTTGCATGTTAAAACACCAATAGGCATGTATTAGTATTTAACAAATGCTCTAGAGATTTACCCACGATCTCATAGGAGTGGCCCCACTCCTCATTTGTATATGTGACTTCATAAAATATATCTGCAATGAGTACACCATCCCATAGGATTATAAAATCATTAAGAGCTTCTGCTCAACCTCACCATAATGCATTCTAGCACTTTCTCATGCCATAAGAATTGACTGCTAATTGATGTAGTGCTAGAAGAACTAACAAACAACTTGTTCTTACCCATTGAACCTCCTTCATGTGATCACCAATCACAGATGTTGGGTTGTCATTGTTGTTAATTTCAAATTGGCTTTAGTTTCATTCCCCTCAACTAATTTATTTCTTCCCAAGATTTGTTGACAGATCCATAGATCAACTTTTTGACCTCACAAAATTGATTGAAATAACTCTACAATTGTTAAGCTAGTTTATTAATCATATCATATCTCAAATGATTTTCACTTACACCATTGTTCTTCCTACAATGGTTATTGCCATTTGGCAATCATAATACATCAACACTTAATGTCGGTTTCAAGCTAAGAAATTTTACTAAGTTTTCAATAACTTAGTCTTCAAATGTATCTATCTTCAAAGTAATAAACTTTGACTCACACAATATTTTAATTGTTACTACTAAGAGGATTTTCTCACATAAGAATGATATTCAGCTAACATCCATGTATTTCATACTACAGGAACCCATCATATATGATACCAATATTTATGGTATCCCTTAAAAAGTTCACTCTTCTCATCAAAGTTTATACATACTCAATCATCTTATATCACAAGCTATATCACAAAGACTTACATCCTTTAATGCAACAAATATTCAACAATTTGTGCATGTCCAAATTGAACTGCAAAGTCGCTTCAAAAACTAAATTAGAATCCTACAAAATATATAACCACTATTCCTTTATGATTTCAACACCCAAAATCATATTGCTTTACACATGCTTTCATATTAAATTTTGAAGCAACATAACACTAATTTTTCACTTCATTACAACTTAATACTCACGATAATCATACATACTTATATCAAGATAAATATGCACCTATAAACCATGAAAGTTTAAAACACTATCTCTACACTAGATAAATAACTAAATTTTCATGTTATCCCCATAAACTTGTTTTAAGCCACACCAAAATTTTCATAATTTATAAAATTTTCTACTTGTCACAAAATGTGCCCTCAATGACAAATAACACGGCCTCTACTACTCAATTTTAAATCACAACTTGATATTTATCAAATTATGAGGCTAGTAATAACTTTATAACTCTAAAATTTATAAAGAATCCCACACAAATTAGGCACCCCACACTTTCAAATACTCATTTAATTTTGAAAAAATATTTTCACACTTTATGTAATAATTATAATTAAATTAGAATCTCACACCATATAATTCCTTTCCATTCTAATTAAATTAGACTATTCTCCAATTTCACAAAGTATTACAAATCTTTGGATCAAAAGTTTGTTTTTCAAACCAAACAACTAAAGTCACTGCACGTATATGGGCACACAAAATAATCCATCATTTATATAATAAATGCTATAATCTTCAAGACTGTGGCGCACCCACAATTTTAATTTTCATTCACCATATTCTTTTTTTTCAAGAAACCATCAATGATAAAACACTCCTCATGAACAAGTTTTCTAGAAATAGTAATAGAGCACGGCTTCTTTTACAAATCAAAACTTTAAATATTACCTCATCGCAGCAACACATGGGCTAAAAGTGTCACATGGGCTAAAACTTGAAATATACCGCATGCCCTACACTATATATTGTCAGATCCACTGCCCCAATTCACACATTTTTCTTTTTCTTTTCTTTTTCTTTTTTCTTTTTTTTTTTTTGAGTTTAAAGGGCAGACATATTGTTTGAAATGGGGATTGAACCTCAGACCTAGTGTCACAAAAGGCACATCTTATACCACTATACCTAAGGATCTTTGGTTACACATTGAATTTCATCGCACTAGGTGATTGTGTCCGGGTAGCACTATATTATAACTCAATTCTCATATCCCCTCGCCTCTACAATTGCCAAAGGAATCATGCCCCGTCATCTCAATCTTGTAGATTTTTTCTTTCCATGATTCTCAATTACAGAAGAATCAGGGAGGAAGAATTAACAACATTGAAATTATTGTGCGACCAAAAATAATATCGTTACTTTTGAGATATCCGTATGCATAAGATAGATGAAATCAGAAGTGTAGTGAGTATATTCGAAATGAAAACAAATTCTTCCTAATTTTAAACCACAGTACATTGATCAATCTCAAAAGCAACATGGCCAGTGAATTTATTCAGAACCAGATCAGATAAAGAGGCAGATCAACATGATTCTCTTAATCTTTTTTTTAAAAAAAAAACATATTTTTCCCAATCAAATTTTTCAGGTTTCAACTTCTGAATAATTTTCACAAATAATATTTCAAATAAAAGAAGATCGAGAATGGGATTAGAACTTATCTTGTTGTTCTTTTATAATTAACTGAACAAATTTGAAAACACCCATGCTGTGCTCCAAAGATAAGCGAGAAATATCTTATAAGATTGTTGGTACGTCAATACCTCACATCGTGCAAATTGTAGAGTTAGCTCCGCGCACTATACATATTATAGACAGCAATATCTATAAAAACACAATAAACAAATAGTTCAAGTCGTGCCGAAAAGCACTGTTTTTAGAAGATATTCCACAACCCCCTTAGTAAATTTGGAAACGGCACTCCTCAGAATAAAACGAACCCTTCCTACAAGAAATAGAATGACAAAACAACAAGAAGATAACAGTGTGACTTATAATAAGGAAGATGAGAGAAGCTTGAGAATAGAGCCTGGTGTCACCAAAGCTCGGTGTTCCAACCACAATCATTCCTGACCATGCACCAACCACATAACACATGACTGTTGAGCAACCATAAAAATGTTTTAATGACAATAAAAATGACAATTACAAAACGGTGTTAATAACGATTCAATGTAATAAAACTTTGTAAATGTCATTAAAACCTGTCTATTAAAACTATAATGGTCAGTCTAAATAATGTTCTTATCAGGCTTTCTGCTAATCAATCTTATATTTAATTGTATACCAGGCATTTCCTTACGTAGGCTTCTTTCGGTGACACACCCAAACACAATAATTACAACAGTTTCATCAAATCTGACTTCACTATCTCCCCCCCTAATTTCCCACTGTAATTTTGATGTTTTTCTCTATTACGTTGTTTGCAGCATGTGGCAGATCACAATATACACATCTTCTTTCTTCTTCCTCTGTTCAAAGGCAAAAAAGGTTGATAGTGACGAATCAATCTCCTGCAAGTGGACACTATGCTCTGACTCGTCAAGATTCACTTCCAGGAGCTACTAGTAGATGAAGATTTTCTATGGAAGGGTGGGTTAGAGGATTCAAATCTTGAGAAGGCATCGAAGAAAGCAGTTTGTCTCTTGTATATTCTTTTAATTTCTGCTTGAGATTTACTGCTATCGTTATATTTTTTCTTTTTAAAATTATATTTAGTAATTTTTGTTTATAAATGGGTCTATGTTCTTCCAGTGTAGGAGAGTGATTCAAAAAGTAGGTAAGTTTAGTGGTAGGGGAGTAGGTTATAGATGAGAGCTTTTATCATGTAATCATTGATTCTAAGATAACTCATTGGATCGGATCATTTTGTTTGTTTAAGAATGTTCTTTATTATTCTTAAGCTGGTGTTTTCCTTTATTTTTATAATTTTTTTTTTAAAAAAGCTGATCACTCGTTAGAACTTTTGATTTGTTTCATTTGAATTTCAAACTAATTAGAAACGCCTCTTTTGACCCCTTTTAGATTTTCGCTTTTTTATCATTTAGAATCCGACGCGCTTTCCATGTATGAAAACAAAATCTGATAATAAAGATAAAAAAAAATGTTCCCTAATAAGAACATATGTGGAAACAAATTATTCTAGTATAGTGTTACAAGTCCCATGCACATTGGGGAGCCTCATAAGTGTAATCCACTAATTCGTCTGTTTGGGTGACATGACTTGATTTAAAAAAGGACTACCCTTAAAGTATATATGCATATATATAGATATATATTTGTGGAATAATATAATGAATGAGCTAGGAAGCATAAGTGAAGAGGCACATGAAGGGTTTGCAAGCGCCACGGAGCAGTGGTTGGCCTGTGACACAGAGATAGTCGCACTGTTTGTTGCCCTTCTGCCCAATGATAAATTTAAATGTTCTAAGATAATTTAATTAATTTTTTAAAGATTTAAAAAAAATTTACTATATTTTAAGTTTAGTACCAGAGGTAGTACAAAAGATAAGTATGTAGCCTACTAAACGAGTCAGAGGTTCGGTCCAACAGCAAAAGTCGACTCTGGAGTTTGGATGATGTAAACCATCGACAGTGTCTACACGATGAGATTTATATGCATCTTCCTTAAATGCTTTTTTTTAAAAAAAAATTACTAAGTTGAAAAAAGAATTAAAATATGCAAGCGTGTGTGTCCGTGTGTGAGCGCGCCAGTGAGTGTATGATCTTCCCTAAAGTGAATAAAGAAATATAATTTTAATTGGGGAGACCACTCTCAAGTCGTGCACAAGACTATGTTTTCAAACGCAATTACAAAAAATACCCTATAAATGACTACCTAAAAATCTCATGAAAACAATATATATTTTCAAATCTAATTATAAGAATAGTACTATATTATGATTACTAACCAACCACTAACTGTTACAAGTTTGATTACAACTGTCAATTTGTCGGAGCTCCATTAACTAGCCGCGGTGGCTAACCAGAGAGACCCACGGCGGCAGAGGAGCTCTAATAGTGGTAAATGGCTAACTAGCAACCATGGTAGAGGGTAATTTTTTTCCCCCTAAAAATTAAGGGTATTTTTGTAATTGTACTTGAAAACATTTTTACAAATTTAGGACTTAAGTGTGATTTGTGTATTTCATGAGACATTTGATAGTTCAATATTCTGTGAGGGACTTGTGAGTAAGTATCCCTTTAAATTGGTCTTAAGTAATTGAAATGATAAAAAGGCTTATAAATGTTTATGTTTATTATTTGAGGCCATTGCTTTCGATTTTTTTTTTCTAAGAAAAAAAACGACTGTTTTGCTTTGGAGGTGATGTTCTTATTAAAATTCTGCTATTGAGAAAAGATTACTGTATAAAGACTTGGAATCATTCGACGGCAAAAAAAAAGAAAAAGACTTGGAATCATTCAAATTGTGCTTGGGTCTCAATATGTTTAATTTGTAAAAACGATTTTGATATCAGCTGTTTCAGTTCATTTGCGGATAATTAAAAACTTCTATTTATCATTGAATAATCGTACAATTTTGTTTTTTTCACGTCTGAACGGGGTGATTTTTGAGAAAATATCAAAACCAAGGCAAACTTAAAAATGCTTTACAAAATTAATTACATATTAGTATTATAGAATTGGAATTCACGTTTGTTTTTATGGGGTATGATTTTTATTCTTACCAATCAAATCAATTTTGTTATACACACCAATTCAATCTCTTTTTGTTGAATTTAAAAATCGTAGTAGTAGTAGTATTTTTTTCCCCATTTTCATTAATGTTTCATTAATCATGACATCAACCTCAGCACCGTTAAATCAGTGGTCATCAAGGGCCAATTTGGTCAACATATTTCTTCGCTCATTTTTTATACGTAACAAAAAATTAATCTAAATCAATTAAATTAGATATGTACTGTTTGCAATAATGAATAGCTCTCAATATTCGAAACTAGATCCTACAGAAGACTGGGTGGTTTAAACGATAAGAAAAGGCAGCTTCAAATATATAGAAACGGAAATACAAAGAGCACAAAGGCCAACGATAAAGCTAACATTTGCATATCCGATCATACTTCTACACCTCATCCTGCATGGGACCGGATAGCTAATGATGAGCTTAATTATTTCATCAAACACCAACTATATATGAGTACGTACGAACCTATATATAGATATATATATATAGGTTTCATTTATTTATTTATTTATTTATTTATTTATGCATATGTAAGGATGGGATTAACATCATCAGCTTTGCAAGAATAAGTGCAGTAACACTTGCGGCCTTTGCAATAGCCACCGAGCAATCCTTCGCGTCTCCTACACACATTGTCGCATCGCTGTTTGCCCTGCGGCCCGATGCATGGTCCCAGGAAGAACTTGCTCGGCCTCTCGCATGTCCTCGCCTCCGTCTTTACCACCACTTCTTCTACAATATATATCATTCATTCATTCATTCATTCACATAAGAAAAATACTGACAAGAAGATGAAAGACCAGGGATATATATATATATATATATATAGATACTTACGAGCAGCCAAGAGAAGGAGGAGAATAGAAAACACAGCAACAAGGGACTTCCTCTCCATGGTGATGATGTTGATACTTAGGGCTTCTTCT
>JBAGKO010022864.1:0-11012 GCA_037177275.1 Acacia concinna | reverse complement strand
TAAATCTTAAAAAAGCTTAATATATTACTTAATTATATTATATATTGTGTTTTATTACATTATATATTAATTCATAATTCAAACAACATAATTTGAAGAAAATAACAAATTTTAATGTTTTAAAGTAATGTAATTAGTTTTCTTAGAATTCTCTAAAAAAAAGTCAACACCCTCTTATAATTAGGAGCGAAAGGAGTAACAATTATAGCAAATAATAATCATGTATATCAGGACAAAGGTCACACAATAATATATAATGTCAAAATTAAATATTTAAGTATGTACACCCTCATAAATTAAAAAGGAGGAATTCACAAAAACAAAAATATAACAGTTTTAATTATTAATTACCATTTATTAAAAGGTTAAAGGACATTTTTTTTCTGGAAGTTTCCCCGAAGGGATAATTTTGTCTTGAAAGTTTTTCAACGGTAATTTTGCCTTCAGAAGTTTCAAAAAGGGAGCAATTTTGCCCCTGGCCATTAGCTCCATTAATTTTGACCGTTAATTGATTAAATATGCTGAGTTGACAGTTCATATGTTATCCACATTATTTTTTGAAATATAAATTTACCCCAAAAGTTTTAAATCTAACTTTAAAGAATATATAGTAAATCACGTATAGAGTTTTGGGACAAATTTGTAACTTAAAAAAAATAAGGTGGATGACATGTAGACTGTCAATTTAGTATTGTTTATCATCTAACAATTAAAATTAATGGAGTTAATAGTTAGGGGCAAAATTGCTCTCTTTTTTAAATTTTTGGGACAAAATTGTTTCTCAAAAAATTTTTAGGATAAAATCGCCCTTCAAAATAAACTTTGAAAATAAAAATACTCTTTAACTCTTTATTAAATTATAAAAATGAGCGTTCTTATGAAACAACAATCGTGTAGTAATTACAAATTTTTCTTACAACTTTAAAACAATTACATAACGGTTGTGATGCATTAATGGAGAAAGGGATAGAATTGTCAAAGGTGGCTGAGGAATTAGGGTTAGGGATTTGACTGCATGGTGGTGTTCTTAAAAGAAGCTATTGCTGACGTATAGGCTCTGGTACTAAGTTAAGAAAATATAAAAAATATAATGAGCTCTAGAATGATTTGTCTAGTACGTCCTCAATGTGTCTATTTATAACAACTGTTACAAATCATAACACATATGTACAATTGAGGATTATTCTAAAATACATACATCCTTATATATCTGTATACTATATGTTAAATATCAAGAATATATATATATATTTAACTTCGTCAATTCCAGTCATCTCCCTCATCATTCTCGTTGTCGCACACTGGCACCTTCCTGGGTATTTCCTCTTCCCTCTTTTTGGGGAGTGAAATGGGCCATCCCTCGTAACATATTATCATTAGGAGACAGCCTTTAAAGTGGTATTGAGTATCTGTCAGCGATATGACTCAGCCTCACCATACTTCCAAACTCACTGACGTCTGTCGAAAGCTTTTCTCCGTTTCGTTTCCTGATTAGTACTAGATGACAAAAATTTGATCGTGTTCTATATTAAGACAAAATTGCAACTTTTTAAAATTAAAAAAAAAAACGCTAATAGCATTAGTGTTCGTCCATCATCAATAATACATACTATTGCCTTAAAATTTACTTATCTGCATGTTAAAACCCCGTTAGATGTAATTAAATTATATGGCTCAATCTTTTAAATACTTCAAACTTTTTCTAATTATTTAGGAGTGTTTACTTGCTATAATGTACTCTACTTAATTAATACACTCTCATATAAGATAGTAGTATTTATTTAGATTTATCTCCCTAAACAAACCTCACCAGAATCAGAAACCAACGAAGCCAATAAAAACGAGAGCTTGCCTTCTTCCCCACTTCTTCCCATATTCCACAGTTCACGCCAATTAAGTCATGAGCCCTCATTTATATTTGAATTTCATCAATATTGAATGTTTTGTTGGTTTTAGGGTTAATAATAATAAGCATGTGTGTGTGTGTGTTTGCCATATGAGTTACTTTCTTCACTACAAAGAGCTTACCTTGCCTCCCTCCCTCCCTCTCTCTCTCTCTCTCCCCCCCCCCTCTCTCTCTATTTTTTTTCCAATGCATATCTTTCTTTCCCTCAAATGAAATTAAATCCAATAATTACAACAATGAAAATTATACATATATTTATTAAAACTTATTTATATAATATATATTCTTATAAATGACTAAAAACTTTTTTCTGTTTTCTTTTTTGCCACGACACCACGATTTGTTTTTTTGAATAGCCAACAACAATATAATTGAAAACATATTTAAAAGGAATATTTTTATTCACCATATATTATCAATAATATAAATTTGAGATGTTATATAACTTATATATTGATTTTAAATTTTAATTTTTTATATATATTTTTTGCACAAACATTTATAAACATGTTTATCTTAGTTTGCATTTTTTAAAGGAATTAATCATATTTTTAATTAATTTTTCTATATCTACATTAATTAAATTAATTAACTTTTTATCTCATTATAGAAAAAAAATAATAGAATACTATTTGAAAATTTAGCCAAAATTAGGGTATTACTAATGATGAATGGTAAAATTTATGTTAAAATAAGTTTTAATTGAAAAATAAAAATCCTTATCGGAGTTAAGGGTTTGAACTTAAGTATATGTTTTTAAAATATATGAGAACTCCGTATAATAGGCAAACCATAAGGGAGATTAGAGTATTTAACTCTTATATTTAGTTGGACATACCTGCAAACCAAAAAAATTATTAATATATATACATATTGTTTATAGAAATAAAATAAATGTAAAATTATGTATTACATTTTTTTAATTTATATAAGTTTGATTACTAATTAAAGGTTAGGCGATAAAAAGATTTGTTATACACATAATATAATTAAAGATCAAAGTCCTGGCAACGTAATTAAGAGATCAAGTTACTGTGTCAATAAACTTTATTGGATTTCATGCAAGGGAGAAACGCAGATGCATTTAAAAAATGCAATTTTAGTGAAAACAATCATCGTTGGCCAAAAAGAAAAGACCATCATGAGATATATACGAGCTTCATTTAAGTTTGTAAGAATTTCACACTTAGAAATATTCATATAAATGTCTTCTTAATTTTGTTTTATCTACGTATAAATGGGTGGATACACCCACCCATACTCTGGATTCCCTCAGGTCAAGGATGAGATGCTACAACGGGGGAATATATAAATATTCTTCTTAATTTTGTTCTATTTCTAAATATATTTAAAATTAAATAATTTGAATGCTTCAAAATTTTTTAAGTTTTAATCTTAAATATAAGACCCAATTGAATTTTTAATGATGTTAATAAAATTAAATAAGTTAGTTAATCATGTTATACGTTGCATTTTATTAAATAATACTCCTTCTAGTCCTAAATATAAAATCAAATTGACTTTGTTTTTTAGAGACTAAAGAAGGTAAATAAGTTACTTAATCATATAATATGTTATGTATCATTAGATTATATATCAATTTATAAGTTAGGAAAAATAGTTTGAAGAAAAATATTAAATTTAAATGTTTTTAAGTAAATTAATTAGCTTTATCAAGATTCTCCAAAAAAAGTTAACCAGATCTTATATTTAGGACTGGAGATAGTAAATCAATTTATAAGTCAAACAAATTAATTTGGAGACAAAACAATAAATATAGATGTTAGCTTCCTTAATACTCCTATTTAGTTAAAAACAATTAACTGGGTCTTGTATTTAAAATTGAAGATAGTAGTTTGTATCATTAAAACTACTAAAAAAATGACAATTAACTCATTAAGTTTGTCCTAAATTAATAAAATTTTCCAGCTCTACCTCTAATACAGTTTTAAAGGACATGTAAAAAAAATATGAAAAGCCATATTCAATTAGTAATTAGAGGAATAAAATTGGTAAATATGTATTAATGATTCTTTTGGGGAAAAATTCATTCTTGATAGTGCTGTGTGATAAGGCATGAGGAAGTGATAGAGATAGGAGTTCAGTGTGTGAGAGGCATAAGAGAATTGGTTTCCTGAGTAGGGAGAGCTCAACAGATATATATATGGACCGTCAAATCTGATTTGGACAGTGTAAATCTAATTTTTTAAAAGTTAATATTTTTTAAAAAAAATCATTTTAGTGGGTAGAGAATCTAAAATAAGATAATCTATTCACTACCATTTTTTTAAAAACAATAAATTTTTTAATAAAATTGTTATTTTGAAAAAATATATATTTGAACCGTCCAAAATTACATTTGAATGCCCTAATCTCATGAGCTCTTCCTACTTTTTGCTGGATTCAGTTTCCCTGCCTATTGTAGGGTTTATTCTGAATGGTCCTGATTAAATCTGGACGATCCAAATTTATTTTATTTTTTTTAAAATGATGATTCATACATGAAATTTTTTTTTTATAAAGTGATAGTTAAGAAATTATCTTTATTTTAAATTCTAAATCTATTAACATAATTTTTTAAAAAAAATAAAGTAAAAAAATAAATTTAAACGATCCATAATCTGAACAGAAAATCTACCCTAGATAAAGGGGAAGGGGGAACGGACAGGGAAAGGGTTCCCCTCACGGCTCTCGCTCGCACCGAGAAAGTGGTCCCAGACATAAGAGGAGCAACAAAGCAACCCGCAGCAGAGACTCAACGCTTTACACGTCCTTCAAGGGGGAAGAAAAAAAACCGTCTGAGGTGTCCTTCTCCGTTATATGGTATTCCCTCTTATATAAAAGTTGATTTGTTTTACGAAAAATTAAAGAAAGTTAATTAATTTACTTTAAAGTATTTATCTCTATTGATTTTTCTTTAAACTACTTTGCCTAATTTATAATCTAATGATATATAATATATGATATGACTAAATATTTATTTAACTTTCTTAACATATCTAAAAAAAAATTTAAGGTCTTATATTTATATTTAAAAGTGGAGGGAGTACGGTTTCACAGCAACAATTTGTTCGTCCAAAGGGGAATATATGACTTATCCAAAGTTCTAGTACTAACAAGAAGTTAGGCCTTTTTCCGACAAAATAGAGTATTTACCCTAAACAAGGTTTTGCAAATGGGAGGGAAAGAAGATTTCTTAGAAAGCAACGTTTTTGCAATTAGATGGCCAAGTAAGGAGTAAGAAATATAAATAATTGTTTAGTAAATAACAACGAATAGAGCAGTGTGTATAGTGGAAGGGGAGTAAGCAATGATTAAAAGGAGGGAAAAGGAGAGTCTGATAAGGATTGATAAGGATGAATAATCATCTAAATTCTAAAATTTGAACGATCTGGTCTTCTCTCTCTGATCTTCATGTGATGAATGAATAAGGGGCTGTTTGGTATGATGGGAGGGGAGGGAAATAAAAATTTTAGGAGTTGAATTTAAAGAAATTTAGGAATTGGGATTATAAAATTTTAATAAAGAGAAAATGTAAAATAAAAAAGTGTAAAAAATAATTTAAAACTTTTAACCCCACTTCTTTAATTTTTTAAAATTTAACTTATAAATATTTTCCCTTCCCCTCCCCTCTCTTCAAAATCCCTCATATCAAACAAGTCCTGAGGGTTATGAGTGGACGGATCGCAGAGAGAGATTACTTCAGCCAAGACCGCCCTTAGCTTTCAGGCTTTTCCCAATATTAGCATGAAATTAAATTAAAGATGGTTTTCGGCACATGCACGTCACTTATATCATATATGTCCATAGCTTTGGGACATCTTTTCCTGTGGGTAATTTCCTTTTTATACACACTGGGGATTGCTTTAAGACATTTTTTCTTTAATTAGCCCAAAAGAAGAAAACGTCCTTAAAAAGCTCGGGATCTCATGGCCTTGGCTTTCATTCCATCCTCCCTAGCTTGTTACATTTTCTCTCGCTCTCTCTCTTACCTTCCTCCGATTTCCACTTCTTTCCAAACAAGTCATGAACTTGTCACCATCTCACCATCTCATGACAGATGCCTCTATCCCTTCATACTCGGCTTTGTGTTCAGAAAACAGTAGATCGCTTGCTAGGGTTTCTGATTCTCTCAATAATACCAACCACCGACATACAGAAGAAATTACAATCCCTTCACCCTCATCAGAAACCTTTTCTCCACCAACACACTCGTTCCCTGAATCTGAAACGAATCCAAAGCAGCCTGATGAATCTGAAACCACAAGGAGGATCAGCTTCATCCAGGTGAGGGAGATCATGGAAGACAAGGATATGGGGAAACATTTACTTGGACTTGCTATCCCTATGGGATTTGCCCTAGTTCTCTCTTCTAGCTCACTGGTTCAAACCACTGAGATTCTCACAGTCCTCATCTCACTATCATTTGCCATAGCTTTTATCTGTAACGGCTTTCTTCTCAGATACACTTTCCCCAAAAGCTCCTCTTTGATGCTGTTATTAGGTGCGGCTTTGATTATGCTCTCCTTCTTTGCTCTGGTTGCCTTCTTCTTACCTTTATACCTTAAATGCATCGCTGTCGTCTGTTGGCTGATTTCTCTCTTTCCATTTGTGATGTATGGTTGGGCAAGCTTCCGAGGAGAGGACAAGATGAAGGACCCTGAAAAAGGAGAGTAAATAAATTATTTGTAATAAGGGCCCTAGCTTATCTATCAGCTAGGTCATACGTATGTTTATGCATCTCATATCTGCATTTTGTGATTTATGCCTTTACTGTGATTTAGTTTTTGAAATCCTTGTATCCTACCTACTTTACTCTTAGATTCGATCAGAACGTACGAGTCCAATTGTACCTTAATATTTTGGAAATATTAATAACTTGCATCAATTTGAGATTCAGTTTGCAAATTGAACTGTCAGGTAACAACGACGCAAGTTTCCATGAAAAAGATTACTTTGTACGTATTCTTTAATTAAGTAATGATATACTACTGTATACTGTCTTCACTCGTAAAAATAAGCACATTCAAAATTCATGATTATAAATTGTTTATGGCATTAAACCCAACACGTGCTTACGTTTACCTATAAATGGATGGGAAAAAGTTGAAAAAGATGTTTTAATGAGATCTGCATCCCCTTTTAGTAAATTGCGGCGAAGTTAATTAATCAAAAGGATTGTGGCTACTAGTGTAGTGGCGGTCTTGTACTTTTGTTTTTGGTTTTTTTTTTTTTGTTGAAAAATTGATTATTTAGTTCTCATAATTTTATAGAGTTTACAGCACAATATTTATAATTTGACTCGCTGTGAACTAGTCCCTCAAGTTTCTTAATTTTTTAAGAATAAAATTTAGGCCTCTTTTAAGAATGGCATTGTCATTATTAAACTTTGCTCATTTGGCATCTTACTAGTGGGTAAGAAGAAATGTCACTTCTCATTCCACATTCTTCTTCCCAACCATTTAAACTCGATGGCTTTGAATCTTCTTCGTGACTTCATCTTTCTGCAAATGAATAATATTTTGAATTTGAATGGGGCTTTGATAATTTGCTGCGAGATTCGGACTTCAAAAATAAGCAATAAAAACAAAATTTTTAGTTGAATTCAGTTTGCCATATTACCTGTGGTCTAACCAATTAAGACATAATAACTTGAATAATATTAATCCTAATTAGTTGCTGCTGATGTAATTCATATTATGTGTTTCTCTTAAAAAAATGAATCATTTGATTAAGATTTCACAAATAATGAAAAACTAAGTCTTGTGAATCTTTCAATTTTATTAATATGCTAACTAATATTAAAAAGAAGCTTAATCAGTTTATGAGTTATTGTATTTTAATTGATTAAACCATATAAATAATGTGATAAACTGAGTTCACCTAAAAATTTCTCGCAATAAAATCAGTGGGGATTCATGTGGCTAATGAGAATTCAATACTTATAAATATTTTGACGAGGAAGAACAAATAGCATTTCTTGTTCCCTCTTAAGGGCTTGTTTGGCATGAGGTGAGGGGAGAGAAAAAAATTTTGAGTCAGATTTTTAAAAAAAGTGAGAAATGGTGTTAGAATTTTTTAATTAAATTTTTCTACTCTTTTATCTTACATATTTTCTTTAATAAAATTTTGTAACCCCACTTCTCAAAAACAAAAAATTTATATAAACCATAAATGCTTCCCCTCCTTCCCTTCAAAGCCCTCATACCTTGGCCCTGTTTGGTAGTGACACTAAATTTCGAGGGATTGAGATTAGGATTGTAATTGGGATTGAGATTGAGAGTTTAAAATTATATTGGTATGGAGCTAGTAAATTAATTTTATTTCATAATTAGAAATAAATTATAAAAGATGATAATATCCCTAATAATATATTTTTTTAAAAAAATATTGTCACAATACCTTTTACTTCTGCTCCCACAATGAACGTTCCCCTCTTCCCCAATTTTCCCAAAAACCGAACAATAAATTTGCAACTCATAAATTACCCAGAAACATCTATGAACACACATAAAAGAAAAAAACTTATAACTTTGACACCGTACGTACGTACCCACGAATACGATAGTTTTTCTTTCTTTGGCAAGTTTTTGAAAGCTGAAGGGAATTGAAGGGACTAGATGGACTAAAACTTTTTGGTCAAAACTTACTTTTTTTATGCACCTTGTAGAATGTAATGGAAAACATATGTGATTCGTCATCCTAAATTGATTAATACTTGGAATTTTCCTGTGTTATTATTTGCTAAATTTCTCAGCAACCATAAGGGAGTGTTATGGTTCAAGTAAATCTATACATGCACATATGATCTGTTCTGCTTTTTGTTAAGTGTCAAGTTGGATTATTTAACTATCAAACTCTTAGCAGATCTTTCTCATTCTAAAGACAGAGCGAACGAGGATGATGTCGATGTGCATGGTAGAGACCGATCCTGATTCAGGTTAAAATTAAAAGTTTCTTTTTGTCCAAAAATATTATAAATAGAGATTTTTGTCTTTAAAATTTACAATTCTAAGATTGAAAACTCAATATCAAGAGCGGTGGGTTTGCATTAATCTTGCTTTTGTGATGCTCCCAATCCCTAATTATTCTTAGTCCCTCGTACTAAAATATACAATTTGATTCAATCTCAGTACCTATATACAAATGCTATGTACCAAATAAGGCGTAGAGCACATCCATGGCGAGGTCAGGTCAAAAGTTCTTGCCACCGAATATGAGATTTGGGTAGAAGAGAAAGGTAGAGGAAGAAGAAGGTGGAGAGTAAGGAGGGTCGAAGTCAAATTATAAATGGAGTCAATTTTTTTAACAAAAGAAATTAATAATGACCGTGATATTTAATTATGTGTAAGAAAAATATTTTTATTGCGTAACATTCAAACATTAATTTTTTGAAAAATTCAAAAATAATAAATATTAGTATAATAATATTATTTTTATGAAAAGTATTTGCAAACTTTTTCTTGTATGTAAGATGCACATATATTCTCTCTTGTAAATATTTTACCTAATAAAATTACATTTTCCACCCAAAAAGTTAAAGTGTAAATTAAAGTTTCATTAACACTATGTTTGGATGGAGAAAAGATTAGGGGGAGAAAATATTATGTGAGAAAACTCTAAAAAGGTTATTTTTCTTTTTATTTATAGATGTTTTCAAACCTAACATTCATTTTCTCTTCCTTTCTCCCCACTTTTCTCTTCATCAAAACATAGCCTAAATGTGTGGATGTGCTGGATTCTTGTAAGTAACGTGCATTAATACTTTGAACTCAAGGATCGGTATTTTTGACATGCGGATAAGAGCAGTTATTTTTAGGGAAAACCTAATTTGCGTTCTTAGGACTAAAAAAATGTCAAAAAAGGGTGATTGTAGATTTCTTCATTTAAAAAAGTTCCATGTAGATGCCATTATGAAAAGGACCGTAATTATCTTATTGATATAGATGTGTTTGTTAATGGTTATTCTATTACTTCTTAATATAGACACATGCACTTATTAGTAGAAGTTGTTTTAGTTAATATAAATGAGTTTGTCAATGGCCATTCCATAACTTGTTAATATAGTTACATATACTTATTCACATGAACTACTTTAGATAGCATATATATGAGATTGTCAACAGTTTTTCTTTTATTGTCAACATAATTATATACATTTGTCAATAAAGTAAATTTGCATTTAGAACTTTTTATATATACTGTATACATTTTTAGTTCTTGAGACTTGAGTGCTATTTTATCTTATTTCTATTTGTCAAAAATGTCCAATGAATTATATATGCTATACTCAACTATACATATGCACTCCGCCATGATTCTCTTTTGTTCATGAGAACTGAATGCCATACATATTTATTAATAGAGAATCTTTTCCTTTTGTAAGTCTAAGATATGCACCGCATCACATACTTCCTAAAAGAGTTTTAGTGCTGACCACGAAGTCTTCTACACATACACCGCAAATGATTGAACCCTTAATTAGATGTTTAAAAAATCCAATTAAGTGCTAATTGTGTTAATAGAGACGTTTATTACTACATATCAAGGCTCATGAGCATCATTTAAGCAGCTTTTTAATACAAAGTTTCACTTTATTCAGTAATTAGTATTTCATGGATAACGATTAGAAGGTCATTTCTTATAGGATTTGGCTGGCATTTTTGGTGAGGATTTCATACATACTAATCTTTGTTTGGGATGGTATGATCGATCAGAATTTTCGTGAAGCAGAAAATATATATAATTGTTTAAAAAATTTAAAAAACAAATAAAAATGAACTTTAAAAAATACAGAAGATGAAGAGAAACAAAAGCTTGATGATTAAAGAGTTAGGTTGTGTTTTGAATGACAGTGAGAAAAGTGACTTATTTGTAATAAAACATTTGTAAAAATAAGATTGAATAATGTGATTTATGTTAGAATTGAAAGTAATATAAATTACTTATGTAAAAGTGAAACTTGTTTTATTGATATATTGAAAAGTAACTTTTAATGGGAAATTACTGAAAAGGATATGAATCATATCATATGTTGTGTTTTATTATATTATATATTAGTTTATAAGTTAAACAAAATTGTTTAAAGAAAAATGATAAATTTTAA
>JBAGKO010022803.1:0-11015 GCA_037177275.1 Acacia concinna | reverse complement strand
GATCAAGATTTTGGAAATATTTGAGGTATGATCACTCGAGTGGCACTCGAGTGATTTTGATGTCAGTAAAAAAAAACTTTTTCAGAGCCTCTTGATCTGGCATATACTTTTGTCAATGTCTTTTGTTATCATCAAAACAAGGGTTCCAAAAATATCATATATTATATTTTATGATATTATATATAAGTTCATAAGTCAATTAAAATAGTTTAAAGAAAAATGATAAATTTTAATGCAAAAAAAAAATTAAAAAAAAATACAAAACATGGACCTACCAATGAGATGCAAAAGCTTCAAATAGTTGTTTATTCATATAAGTTACTTATACTAAATAAGTCCAATTAGCCGGAACATGTTGCCAAACATGGACAAACGTACAAAGCATACCCTTCAAACGTTTGATTTGAAGCCCAAAACATTCTACCAAACATGCACATCACATAATTTGCCGCCCTTATTAATTATTAAGAGAGGATTTGAAGTGAAGTATTTTGCAATTTTTAGCAAAATCATTTTGGAGAATCCACTTCCTCACATTAGCCGTACATTAATGAAAATTAAGAGTTAAAGGGCTATTTTATCTCATGAGTTAATAAGGTGGAGCAATTTTGCTTTGCAAGTTCGTTTGAATGCAATCTTGCTTTGGAAATTTTCTAATCATAACAATTTTGCTAGTTGTATCCAAGCCAAGTTTGATCGTTATTTGATCAAATGTGTTGAGTTGGTAGTACACATGTCATCCACATAACTTTTTGGCAAAGTGCAAATTTGCTTTGAAAATTTTCAAATCATAACAATGTCGCCTTGACAATTATCTAAGTTTAGTTTGATAGTTATTTCACCAAAAATTCTTGAGAAAATATGCACCTAAATGCAAAACAAAATTGGTGTGGATGACAATCAAACATAACTAAGATAATAGTTGTAACATCCCAAAAATTTTTAGGGCCTAAGTAGGGAATTTGGGTAGACCAAGTATCATACCCTGATATTTTTTTAGGCCTAGATGGGGTATTTGGGATGAATAGAAGGCCTTAGTTTGTAGAGGAATAATAGATCCAAGGAACAAAAAATCGGATTGGGCAATGAACCAATTGAGATACTGGTTTAGGGTTTAAGGGTTTAATCAAGGTTGGACCGGCCATATTAAAATATTACAATTTAATTGATAATAACAAAATAATAGTATATATAAACATATAAAAATTAAAGAAATATAAGACACAAAATAGATTTTAAATAATAATAAGAAAATAAGTGTCAATATATTAATATATTTGTTAAGCTTCTATAAATAATATGAATATCTTAAAAAATTATTTAAAATATATTAGTGCTAGTTATGATTCCTATAATTATGCTATAATTATCTAAGTTATTTAAAATCATTATTAACAAATTAGCCCTTAAATTATAGGATTAGAGTTTAACATTTTTATATATTCTTGTGTATAACAACTCTTTCTCTCTCTCTCTCTCTCCCATGTGATTTTGAATGCAGGATCTAGTACTAGTTATGATTCCTCTTTTCTTGCTTTTCTTCTCTCCCCCACGTGAACTTGCAGGCAAGAGACTTATTCAAAATAGCAGGCATCACGCTATGCTCATATCACGATTTCGATGCCTTCTCTCTTTTCTTAAGGCCAGAACCAGTATCTCCTATCATATGAAATTCAAAAAAATAATCAGCTTCTTCCCACTTTCCACCGCCTCTGCCCTCTACTTCTTTTATCCCTTCTATGCCATTTTTTTTCAATCTTGTCCTCTCATAGAGGCGAAGACATTTAGAGATGTAGTAAGAGTAACAGTGAAGCCGTGGCAAAGATATCTTCTTCTCTTATAATCTTCTTCTCCTTTCTTCATTCTCAATCGTGAAGATGGAAGATTGAGGAAAGATAGAGCAGAGCATAGTGGATCACAGTAGAGCACAGACGAATCTTTCTTCAAGCTTCACTATTCATCGTTCATCCCTTCCTTTCGAGTTTTGAACTTATTCAGTTTTTTTTAAATATTGACTTGGCCAAGTTGACCAGTTTTGGCTGAGTCGACTCGGTCCTTGAGTCAACTATCAAACCAAGCGGATTGGAGTCTGGTTCAACCAGTGGCCTGTCCCTCTGGTTTTTATTTCATTGCTAATTATAAGACTTAGGTGACTTTTTTCGCTTCCTTAATCTCTATAAAAAAATCAATTGGGTCTTATAAGTAGAACTGAAGGGAGTCTTGTTATATGTAAATATATTATGATAAATTGTAATGCTTTAAAATAATATAATTAGCTTTCTTAGGATTCTCTAAAAAAGTCAACTGGTCTTATAATTAGGACTGAAAAGAATAAATTATAACATAAAAGTAAAAAATAAAAAATTCAAAAAAAGAAAGAAAGAAAGAAAGAGCAAAACGTTTGATTTCATATTTTAAGCAACAACTTTTTGCTTATTAAAATAAGATTCTTCTTTAAAATAAGTCCAATAGACCACTTGATATCCCAAACACCCAATTTTTATGTTTTGACAAAATTGGACGTTGGGGGGAATTAATCAAATGTTATTGGTTGGTATCATCATACCAAACATACACGTATTCTCAAATCCTTAATTCCATTGAAAATCGAACTGCTGCTTGGAAAGAACGATTAATCTCTTAAGCCTCACAGCTAACTTTGATCAAATAAGTTCTATCGAGAATAAACTTGCATATTCTTTCTTGCACCAAGCTACCAGAATATATTTGTAAACAAATTGACTCAAGGTGTACAAATTTTTCTGGGGTTCTAATGGTGATTGTAAAAGAATTCATCATAAAAGTAAGGACTTCATTTTCATACTTGTTTCATGCCGCCGGGGGGGGGGTGTTAGGACTCAAACCTATTTCAAAGGTTAATGAATCCCTTTTGGCAAAGCTAATTTGGGGAGTCATTAATTCTTCCTCTGGTGATTTATTGGTAGAAACTTTGAAACTAAATTATGTTGATCTAAACAATACTAACTTGATCAAGAAACCATATAATTCATCCTGGATGTGGAAGGGTATCTATCAGAGTGCCTCAATTATTTGTAATCATCCTAAATGGAGAGCGGGTTCTGGTCTAAATATTTCTCTCAACCACCCATTGTGGTGACCAATGCAACTAGGTCTCTTGCAGAATGATAATTTAATCAATGTAAGGGACCTATTAATGCATCTTCCATCAGATTAGCATCTGGTAAGATGAAACATTCCTCTAGTGTGGTTTTTATATCTAAGATTAATTGTTGATTCAATCATTCAAGCTCTTCTGTCATTTAATGATATTGAAGATAAACTCATTTGGAGTTTAAGCACTTCTGGTGAGTACTCTGCCAAAGTTGGATACCGTTTTCTTTCTTCAAATATGCATCCAATTATGATAGATTTTGGAAATTCTTGTGGTCTCTATCATTACCTCTAAAAGATATTCTGCTTGTCTAGAAAATTATTAATGAGGCAATCCCTTCAATGGACATACTGAATCATCATCGTGTCATGATAAATGGTAATTGTGTATTTGGATGTGATGAGCCAGAAACCTTGGAGCATATCTTTATTCATTGTTCCTTTTCTAAAGCTGTGTGGTATGGAGGACTTTCTCTGAGACTTGACTTTTTAAGTTTTGACAATTTTAAAGAATGGTTGAAGTTGACCCTTTTGGAATTATTTTGGGGAAGGATTTGAGGAGCATGCTATAAGAATATTTAAGACTTTATCTTTGATTTGGATGAAAAGAAACCAGGTTTTACATCAAAGAGTTGATTCGGTTAATCCAGCTACTGTTGTAACACCTTTATTTTAATAGACCAAATCTCAACAAAAGTATCTTTAATATAACCAGTAAGGATGTCAAACATCCAAATCATCAAAATACATGCTTAGTTTAAATATATCTCACACAAGGTTTCAAATGAAATCCTCAAAATATTTTAATGGATAAAAATAAAATGCGGAAGTCTTAGAGTCATGGCAAATAAAATAACATAACATGTGCTCTAGGAGTACAAAAGAGCCATAATGGCTAACTCCTTAAGTGCTTTCCCTTGCTTCCTACTGGATTAATCACCTAAAAAAAATTAATATTAAGGGATGAGATGCCACGGTCTCGTTAACTACTAAAAGCTTCTACCACACACAAGTAAATCACATATGACAAAATAAGGAATTGATTACACATATATTTGCATATATCATGAACTTCATATAACACAATTTCAAATCAAGTCATCATTTTCAAATCTCTATTTTTATCACAACAAACAATTATAATTATGCAATATGCAACCTTCCTTATATCACCGTCCACCCTTATCTCACGAACTGGAGCCATAGGCTAACACATAGTTAAACAAGAACTCATCCATTTAATTGGATTGTCCTAAGCTCACCAGTTTCTTAAGATACACCCGGCCAAAAGTATAGAGTTCAAGTCTGGACTATGGCTCCCCTCCTTAAAAGAACAAATCCAAGGAGGTGTCCCATGTCTTCAGCTCCAACACAAATCTTGGCTAAAGGAAAGTATGAAAGAAGGGGTCCTGAAAAGTGCCATCCACTGTGCACCGAGTGATGACATACTACATGGTAAAAGATCTCAATATATAAATTCCTCCTCACTCTAACCTATCACAAATGCAACCTCTATGACAGATATATTCAATCACCAATATATACACACACACACACATATATATATATAATATTATCAAGACAAGGTACAATAATTCATTCTTCCATTTATATTAAGCATCAATACACATAAAAGCATGTTTGAAAGGAATAATAATCTAAATATGCATTAACCATAATTAACATATTTATAAAGGAAATAAATATGAATTACAATTAAATTCACTTATAACATCACTTACTTGAGAATTTAGGTTACATACACATATACATATAATTCAGTCCATTTTTCCAAAAATCACACGCAATTTAATCACACACAATTCACAAATATATGGAAGAATATTCAGAGTTACCTGTTACTCCCTAATACACAGTAAGCACACAAGAGTTTCTTCCAAGCTCTCAGTGAGAGTCTACAAAAATACAGATTTAAATTTCTATTAATAATTTACTCAAATATATTTTAGAATTATTCTAAATCTAGTCTAAAATCTAAATCTACTCCTAAAAGTTAATATTATATAATACATGTTTGTTAGTTATCATATATATATATACACACACACATTTTTTTAATCTTTAGATAATTTTTTTATACATACATAGAGACAAAAAGAATCATTATTTAAATGCAAGAGAGTCCAAATGGCGACAATAAGCATGCGTAGGCAAAACGGAATTGTACAGTAAAATAGAAAGAAAGAAAAGAAGAAAAGAATAAATAAATAAATGAGGAACAATAGCTAAGGGATGCCAATATATATATATATATATATATGAAATACATTCCAACATCATGGTTGTTAATAAGGGATATTTTTTTTAAAATTTTTTTATACACACATACTCGCACAGAGAGGCTTTCAAGAAGGGGGACAAAGATAATGGAAAGAAGAAGGATAGGTACAGGAACGCTGCCCAAGGGAAAAAGAAATAGAAAAAAAAACATTAAAAAAATAGCATGTGCTTTATACCTACACATCTACAGTGAAAAGGAGAGTGGGGTTAGTAGGGCATTAGGCAGTCTACGGTAGTTGCAGAAGGAGGAAGGAAATCGTGCACAGAAAACTGAAATTTTAAACAATAAATAAACAAATAAATAAAGAAAAGATCACATTTGACAAGAGAGGGTATGTATCATTTAACGTTAGTGAGAAAGAAGGTGACATAAAAGCTTGACAAGAGGGTTTATTACTGCATTGAAGACAAAAAGCAAGGCACAGGTGTAGAGAAGAAAGGGAAACGGATGGACCTGAGGTAAGGAGCAGCCGCAGACTGGATTTGGAGTAGAGTGAGAAGAAGATGAGATTTTATAGGGATAGAGTTAGGGTTTGCTTTTAGATTAAAATAATATTTTTTTCAGAAAATCATAAAATAATAAATATTAGAAATATTCAGACAATTTATTCCTATTTTTTAAACCCCCAAATGATAAGATAAGTTTATACACATGGTCATATATCTTAAAAATAATTATTTTAAGAAAATATTTTATTTGCATTGTTTTATTTTATAGACTAATTAGTTAAATAATTTTTTTTATTGTTTTGAACTTGATACCTATTATCATTCTTTTTTTTGTATTAGTTTATTTTTAACTCTTGACTAAATAAAATTTAAATTACAACTAACTCTAAACCCAAAATTTAGGATGTTACACAGTACACCCTAAATATTTTTCTAGCTGCAAGGAGAAGTTTAAGAATATCTTTTAGTAGTAATGAGCACCCTAAATTTAGAATACTATATATTATATGCTAAAATTTGTTAGCAAAAAATAGTTCAATGCACATCTTGTTAGATATTGAGCGCTCCTGAAAATTATTTTATGTTACACAAAAAATTGTTTTAATACAAAAAATTATTTAAGAATATTGGGTGCTACTTAAAAAAAATATTTCAAAGCCCTACATTTTATTTTGCAAAAGAAGAAAAAGGAAGGAAAGACCCCCTCCCATTCACACCACGACGTTGTAGTTTTGGTGTAAGGGAGGAGCAAGGGAGGAGAAGTGCCAGGGAGAGGATCTGAGTTCGTAACTCCTCGCTATTTTCTCAATAAGAGGTACTCTATATTCTTTAATTAGTATAAAAACTAGTTGAATTTTTTTTACAAAAAATTAATTAATCTGAATATATAAATATAATTAGATTATATATAAATGTAATGTATGATTAGAATATATATAGATATATCAGTCAAGCAAATTAGTTTGGTAAAAAACGACAAATATAAATGTTTTAACATAATTTATTTACTTTCCTTATTCTCTCAAAAAAATAATAAGCTTATTTTTATATTAAGAACCTCAAAGAGTTTTTTTATAGGAGTAATATTTATGTATGAAAAACACATAGAAAATTTAAGATAAGGAACACTATATCAAATTAATTTCCATTAGCTCCCAAACAAATATGAAACTTTAATGCAGGCTTATAGGGCTATAATGAAATTAATTGGGGTAAAAAGACAAAAATAACCATTTTAAAATTAAAGAAGAAACATAATGGTTTGTCAGTGATGAATACATCATGAACAAGTCAAATTAATTTTTTAATGTTGAGAACAACAAGTTTAGAATTAATATGTTAATTATTTGATATTGTTGGAAAGTAAGACTCAAGAATTACAAATTGGGCAGCAAGAACGTCTGCCACTCTTTCTATTTTATTAAACAAAATATATTGTACACCACCATAGGTTCAAAGAACAACCCTGTATATATAATGCATAATCCCATCTATACATAATAACAAACTATCACTGGATATTAGGCCTCAGGCCCACTATCTACCGAACACAATTATATTACATTAGTCCATATTCTAATACTCCCTGTCAAGTTGGGGACTATATATATCTATAGCTCCCAACTTGCTTAAGATATTGTCTTGTGTCTCTTTGGTGACTACCTTAGTCAGTATATTTGCTTGTTGTTCTCTTGATTTCACATGTGTGAGATTTATTAGTTTTGCTTGCACTTTCTCACAAACGAAGTGGCAATCAATTTCTATATGCTTCATTCTCTCATAGAAGACTGGATTGGTAGCAACATGAATGGTTGCCTTGTTGTCACAGAAAACATCTATAGGTAGTGATTGTGCCATATCAAGTTCCTTTAACCAACCATGTGTCCAAACAAGTTCTGAAGTTGCTAATGCAAGTGCCCTATATTCTGCCTCTACAGAAGACTTTAACACTGTAGGTTGTTTCTTTGTTTTCCAATGTACCAACGATCCTCCCAATTTAACTAAGCACCTTATTACATATATATGTGTCATTCTACAAGCTCCCCAATCAGAATCACAATAACAGCATAAAGTGGTGTCCCTTTCAGTATCAATCAAAATCCCCTGTCCTGGACTTCGTTTCAAGTATCGCACCACATTTAGCACTGCTGCCATGTGCACTTCTATGGGCTACTGCATGAATTGACTCATCGCTTGCACAGAGAAACATATGTCAGGGCGTGTTATTGTCAAGTAGATAAGCTTACCTATTAGTCTCTTATATTTATCAGGATCTCTCAACAAATCTGCCACTTTATCCTTTCCTTATTGAAATCCCATTAATTTCAGGTTTTGTGCCATTGGCATTCCCAAGGGCTTGCATTAACTCATACCCAAATCAGCCAATAAATCCAAAACATATTTTCTCTGGGACATTATAATTCCCATATCAAATATAGCCATCTCTATGCCTAAGAAGTACTTCATTATACCTAAGTATTTTAACTTAAAATTCTCATGCAGATAACATTTCACCTCCTCAATATACTCATATAAACTACAAATAATAAGGAGATCATGCACATATATGAGAATTAAAATTAAATTCCCATCACTGTACCTCTTAGAGAAGAGTGAGTAATCATACTTACTTTGAGAGAAGTCTCACTCTATTAGTGCCATTGAGAGTTTACAATTCCATTGGCGTGAAGCTTGTTTGAGTCCACAAAAGGACTTTTTAAGCCTACAAATCGGGTTCTCCCCTTGCTATTGAACCCTTGAGATAAAGTCATGTAGACTTCCTCATCTAGGTCTCCTTGCAAAAATGCATTATGTACATCCATTTGGTATATATTCCATCTATTTATAACAGTAATTTCAAAGACATATGAACACTAATCATCTAAATTACAGGTGAAAAGGTTTCATGCTAGTCAATGCCTTCTTTTTTGCTATAGCCCTTAGCAACTAATCTAGCTTTCTATTTAATTTTATATACCCACTTACAACCAATGGATTTCTTTCCACTAGGCAAAGGAACTAAATCCCAAGTTTTGTTGTTTTCAAGAGCTTCAATCTCTTGATTCATAGCCCTTACCCATTCATGCGTTCAACTGCTTCCTCATAACATCTAGGCGGAGAAACTGAATGTAAATGACAAAGAAAACACATATGTAAAGCAGATATATTCTCTTAAGACAAATATTAATCAATTGGATAAAGACACTTAGTTATGTTTTCATGAGACTCTCTAGTAATCATGCTGCACACATAATCTTTTGCCTAAATAGGTGGCCTCTTCTCCTTATTCATGGGAACTCCTGATTATAAAGTGGGTGGATTGTCATTGTCACTTGTGTGTGTGTGCTGTTTGTGTAGGTGAGCATTCCTCATTAATATCTCCTAGCACCTGCAAGTGCTTATTAAGAGAATTATCATGTGAAATATATGGTAATGTATCAAAATCATCAAAAAGGAACATTTCTATCATTTCCTTGGATGTACTATCCTGAGTAAAAGGAAACCTATTTTTTTTATAAAGGTCACATCTCTACTAACAAAAATTTTGTCTATATTTAAATCTAATAAAATGTACCCTTTTTGATTATTTGGATATCCTATAAAAACATTATGCATGCTACGAGGATCAAACTTATCATAAGGTTAGATTTGTTGCATGAGCTAGATAACCAAATACTTTGAGATTTGCATAGTTAGGTTCATGCCATAAACTCTTTCATATGGTGTTTTGTATTCTAACACCTTTGAAGGAACCCTGTTAACAATAAATGATGACATACACACACATCCCCCCAGTATATCAAAGGTATTCCTGATTGTAGCATGAAACTCCTTGATATTTGGATCAAGGTATGATGCTTTCTTTCCACTATACCATTTTGTTGAGGTGTATAGGGCCAAGAAGTCTTATGCACAATCCCTTTGCTGCTAAAATAAGAAGCTAATTGATGGTTGAGAAATTCTAAACCATTATCACTTCTTATCCTTTTAACATGGAAATTAAATTGGGTATGGACATAAGCAATAAAGTTTTTAATACATCTATCAATTAAGAAAATCCAAGTGCTACTAGAAAAATCATCAAGGATAGTCAAAAAATAATGATAGCCATGATGTGTAGGAGTCCTATATGGCCCTCAAACATCCATGTGGAGTAACTCAAACCACACAAGAGTCTTAATACAACTAGAAGTGAAAGGAATCCGAGTTGCATAGATTGGATGCAAATTGTACAACTTTTATTTAGTGAAGCATGTTTTTCCTTTACAAAGGTCAAATGTTTTAGAACAGGTAAAGGAGTATGTCATGTCTTTTATGCAAAAGTAACATATCAGTTTGTGTTTGTATTTCAGCATTTAGAACATTTACAATAGTAGTTGTCTTGGGAAATGACAATGTATATAATCCTTCCTCCAACTTACCAATCACATCCTTCTTTCCATTTTGAAGGTCCTACACCAAACATCAATCAGGAAAAAACACAACCATGGTTTTCAATTCACCAGTAAGACGTGGTATAGAAATCAGATTGAATTGCAATTGATTAGAATAAAGAACATTAGTAAGATACAGATCATCACATAATATAATAGCTTTAATTTGACTATCATTGATTTTATAGGTGTAAAATAACAACATATTCCCAGTAATATGTGTGGTGGTCATTTACAACAATAATTGTCTTAGGAAATGACAATGTATACAATCCTTCCTCCAACTTACCAATCACATTCTTCTTTCCATTCTTAAGGTCCTACACCAAACATCGGTCAGGAAAAAACACAACCATGGTTTTCATTTCACCAGTAGGACATGGTATAGACATCAGATTGAATTGTAATTGATTAGAATAAAGAACATTAGTAAGATATAGATCATCACATAATATAATAGCTTTAATTTGACTATAATTGATTTTATAGGTGTAAAATAACAACATATTCCCAGTAATATGTGTGGTAGCCCCTTAATCTAACACCCATTTATCATAATGCAAATTAGAAAATTGTAAATGTGTACCGCTACCAATTAAGTTGTTGGATATTGTGCTCTAGAGGCCAATCATTGTACTTAGAACATTGTGATGTTTTATGAATTTCTCCAATTTTAATTATCATTACATTTGCATGTTT
>JBAGKO010022715.1:0-11023 GCA_037177275.1 Acacia concinna | reverse complement strand
ATTGGACAGTACCTCCCCTTAGGTTCATTATCCAAGCTATTCCAATCGGACAGAACCTCCTCTTAGAACTACTCTAAAACTGCTAGAAAATAAAGGAATTCAAACGAGGGAAAAGACTGGAACTTACTTATATTAAAGACTGGGCCGATACCACTTTAACTGCTTTTGAATTGCTTGGTTTTTTGAGAAGGGCAAGGGTGTGATTCAAGAGGGAGGAGGTCAGTTATAAAGAGAAGACGGAGGGGTATTTATACTTTTTCAAAAGGGGTTAAAATGCAAATATTTTTTGGCCTCTAGGTGTAATTTTCTCAAAACCCAAAATGTGGGGTCATTATCTAGAAGGCCTTGGATTGGGCTCCAAGCACCTTAAGGGAGGCAATTTTAATGGGCCCAAATTTGTTTATATTTTCTGAAATTACCTCTTTTGGGCCGAATTTCAGAAAATTCTAGAAATTTCTGTGCTTGTCCAAAGAATCCCAAAATTTATCAAAACTTCCCTAAAATTACTAGAATTGTACTGTAAAAATTTAAGAATTTTTTGATGTCTAGAACTCCTAAAATAATTTATGTTTAAAAAGTCCATTTTACCAGCGATTACTCACCTTTAGCAATTTTTGCTGATATCTCTAGACTTTTTCCTCACCTCCAACCAACTTCATTAATTCTCTAAAATAATATACTAATTTTCCCTAATTGTAGTCCAAAACATTGAGCTCCCTAATTATTTGATAATATTAGTTTTTGGCCAACAACCCCGATCAAGCCAAAATTTACTAAAATATACAAAAATTTCCTGGACCTCCAAAAATCATTTTGCTGTTTTGCAATGTTCTGGCCACCCTATAGTATTTACTGGGATTTTATGAAAATTTTTGGGGCTTTCGAATATGACTGCATTTTCTCCTGAATCTTTACGGAATTTTTCCTCTTTACACTTATGTCCTTCCATCGATCTAACTTTAATTGTTTTGAGATATCTCAGTCCTCTACAAACTAAAGCCCCTGATCCATCTTGAATACATCATCTAAACTTTAGAAATTATTAGGACGTTATAATGATTAGTGCTTGTGCTAGAGAGAAGCATGAGCGGAAAGAGAGAGAGTATACATGTAGCATGACATGCATTGCATTATATTGTTATGATTATGTGTGATTCGTGCTGCTGAGGTTTTCCAAGAAACCTTATCATCTCCACAATGCAGGCAAAGGGTCCTCAAGAGGTAAAGGCCAAGAGAAGATAAGAGTTAGTGATTGTTGGGTGCTTCTTGTGTATTGCTAGAATGTAAATTTAGCAGACAAAGATATTTATATGTATGAGGTGTATGCCACATTATGTAATGACATGCTATGATGCTATGTTAATGTAAAGTATATTATTCATGGCGGGTATGTAATGAAAGGGAAAGGTATGACATGACATGGCACGTTATGGTCACTTGATGCATGATTCTTGGCCTAAGAAGTTGTGAAATTGAGATATCTATGTTTTAAACAAATGAGTGAGTCTAGTCACAAGCCTTTTCATGCTAATAGAGGGTATTTTTAGCTGAAAATGGAGTGTCAATTATGTCATTTGAAGTTTCATAGCAAAAGTTATGTCTTCCCAAAGTTAAGCCAAAAATCAAGAGAAAATGGAAAATGACCAAATGAATAATGTAAAAGTGACTATATGAATAGTGTATGTTTGAGACACTACATGTGCAATATGTCATGTAATCTTGAGATGGGATTATTTTTCCCTCAGAGGAGGGAAAGAGCTTTCCAAAGAACTTATAACCATCACATTTTGATTTTTCTATAGTTAGTTATAATATTTCAAATTCGGTCAAAAATAAGGAGTGGATGAATTGTGTAGCTACAAAAGAAAATTTTTAACCCTGTTTTTCCAACTAAAAGTCATAACTAGTGGTTCTAATAGCCCTAATATGGTAAGATAAAGGACCTGGAGGTAAGGTGTTACAATGTCTCACTTTCATTAATATTAATTAGAGCATTTTCAGTGAGAATATGATACTTAGTAATTAGTGCGAAAGTAACCATTAACAATTTTTTGGAACAAAAGTACCCATAAATATTATAAAATAGAGCAAAAGTAACCATGTCCGTTAACATCCATTATTGTGACACTGTTAATGAAAAATGTGCTAAAATAGCCATTAACTTATTCCAAAAGTGTAAGTAACCATGTTTTGCATACAAAAATCACTAAGAGTTGACTTCTTGAACATTAATTCAAGTTTTTATATTGCAAATGTAAGTTGGAGTCCAAAAGCAATTTTAATTATGAGATGATAGGGGTGATGTGGATTATTCCAACCCTATCATATGCATATGTGATCTTCCATCACCTCCTAATTTTCCTCTCAGATGTCTTACCTTAGAATCTACTTAGTGTTGGTTGTTGGTTTTTTGTATTATGAATATTTATCAATTTGAGAATTAAAATGATAAAAGTCAAATAAAAACATATGAGTTAATCTTCAAAAAGTCACATTTTTTATTATAACAAGAATGACAAAGTAAAAGAAATTTGTCACTTAAATTTAAAAGCTAAAATATCAAACATAAACACCAACGTTTAAGATACTGTGATCACAAAGGTTAAAGCAATCCCACAACAAATACTAAGTAGATTCTAAGGTAGGATGTCTAAGATGAAAACTAAGAGGCGATGGAATCTCGCCTATGCATATGTTAATATAATCTATGTCACCCCTGGTTATCTTATAATTAAAATTCTTTTGGGCTTCAACTTTCATGTGCAATATAAAAACTTGTGAATTAATATTCAACAAGTGAACTATTAGTTACTTTTGTATCAAAAATGGTGTATAGTTACTTTTGCACTTTTTGTATAAATTAATGGCTAGTTTAGCACTTTTTTTCAATAAAAAATGTCACAGTAATGGACGTTAACGGACATGGTTGCTTTTACTCTCTTTTATAATTTTTATAGTTACTTTTACTTCAAAAAAAAATGTTGATGGGTTACATTTTGCATTTTTTAGAAAAAGTTAAAGGTCATTTAAGCACCTTAACCCAAATATAAACAATAGATAAAATTGTAATAATATAGAGCACACTATATAATCATGTATAATTATTGTTAATTATATAAATAGCACACACAATACAAACTGAATGAGGGGAAAGGAAAAAGGGCATAAACAATATGAATTATGCGTATATATAAAAATGTAACATCCTAATTTTCAATTTCAAATTTAATTATAATTAAGGAAGAATTATTTATGATCATATGTATTTATCATGGAAAAAAAGGACTTATTAAAATATGATTTATGATAGTAAAAAAAAATTTAAAGTAATAATGAATTTATATTTAAAATAATAAAAAAAGAGTGAAATATAAATGTAATAAAAAATGGAAGTTAAAGAAAAGAAAGAGTTAATATATATGCACACAGTAAAGAATAAAAATAAAGTAGAAAAGGTTAAAACAGAAAACAAAGAGAGGGAAAAGAATTGACATATATATACATATATATGTATATGTTTGTATATAAAAAAATAAAAGATATGTTAGGGGCACGTGGCACCTTAACACACCATGTGAGGGGGGATGTGATATATTAATAACACACCCTTCCTTTTTCTCATAACCTATAGTGATGAGTAAGGTTGTAGAAGTTTGCCGTTTTCTTGCTTTTTGGAACTATTTTTCTTTTTAGTCAAGAGAAAAATCTAAAAAGATTATTTAGGTAATTAAACTTTCTTCTTTTCAACAAATTTTCTTCATAAAAGTTGTTCCTCATTTTTTATCTATTGAGGGTATTGTTGTATTGATTTGATTAAATTTTTGGGTTAGGGTTTTGAGGAAATTTTGAGTTTTGACAATATATAATTATAGGAATGTAGAGTGATGCTAATATATAATTTTAATTATTTTGGATTTATCATTTGGTTATTTTATGATTTTATAATTAATTTTTATTATAAACATATCATAAATTTTTATTTTTGGACTTTTTAGCTTATTAAATTTGAGTTAAAAAATTTAATTAAATTAATGGAGGTATTATCAAAGTTTTAATTAGTTTAGGTTGTTGGGAAAAATTGGAGATTTATCAAAAAACAATTTTATGCTTGAAACTCTAAACTTTAAATTGCGGATTTTGTACAATTACTTGAATTTGGTGTTACCTTGTGTTTCTAATGAGTTATTTAAGTTATTGAAAGTGTTAAATTAAGGTTAAATCAAATTATGGAGATTGAGGGTGAAATTTGTAACTTTTGGGTAAAAAAGCCAAAAAAATTAAAGTTTTGTGATTAAGTTAATTATTTAATTTATGTATTGAATTTGTATCTACATTATTGTGTAGATTAATTTGTAATCTAGAATTGTGAATTGTGCTCTTAGCTTGCAAGGCTCTTGTTAAGATATTATTGTTAGGATCTTATGTTAGAACTATATTATAAAAGATTATGTAATTATGTATTTAGCATAGAATCAGGAAAGATTATGTAATTATATATATTAGCATAGAATCAACATAGAATCAAGAATAAGAATTAGGTTATTTATGATATTGTCTCCCTCCCTCTTGTATAAATACGTATGGTCAAGAATAAAAATCAGGTTATTTATGATATTGTCTCCCTCCCTCTTGTATAAATAGGTATGGTTTGTATATGAGAAATACAACTTTTGGATTACCTTGAGATTTTACTACATGGTATCAGAGTCAGAAGCCTCATTGTTTGGGTTTTCTGACAGTCTCAAGAGGTGATCATGTTCTAAGTTAGTTTGTTTTAAATTTTGGACTCTTTGTTTGAGTCATTATGATATTTTGGACTCTTTGTTTGAGTCATTATGATATTTTGGACTCTTTCTTTGAGTCATTTTGAAACTTTGGACTCTTTCTTTGAGTTGTTTTGATTACGTTCTTTTGTTGTTTGGTTGTTTGAGAACATTGTTCTGCCTTGGTCTCTTATGAGATTTGTGGAGCATTGTTTGGTCTCTTGTGAGATGTTTGGAGCGTTGCTTGGTTTCTTATGAGATGTTTGAAGAGTTCTTTGGTCGTTGATAAGGTCATTTGTTAGAGTAGGATTTACTCTTTTGATTTGTCCCTAGATCCTTCTCTAAAGAAATAGATTATTGGTAGAAGCTGTGAATCTGGCGGTCTTACAGTCATCCTTTCCTTGCTAATTTGATGTCCAAGTTGCTTCCAACTTGAGGGGGAGAGTTAGGATTATGTAAGATATTATTGTTAGAATCTTATGTTAGAACTATATTAGAAAAGATTATGTAATTATGTATATTAGCATGGAATTAGGAAAGATTATATAATTATGTATATTAGCATAGAATCAGGACTATGAATCAAGTTATTTATGATATGGTCTACCTCCCTCTTGTATAAATATGTATAGTTTGCATATGAGAAATATAACTTTTCAATTACCTTGAGGTTTTACTACAGGTCTTAAGGTTAAACTTAGAGTTAAGGTGACTAGATTTAATTTATTATAGGGCAAATGAACAAATTTAGCAATGAACAATATCACTATGAATATCCATAAGAAAAATCTATTTTTGCTATAGAAAGCATGTATAAACAATTTATTTGAGAACTAATATATCAACGTCGTCAAATATAGTAAAAGCATTATTGCCTTTTCATTGAAAAATCTTAATTTTATTTTGACCCAGGAGGTGCTGTGAAATTTTAAAATCTTTTGGGGGTTAATAGAATAACTTTGTTTTCATGGAGTCCAAGTGATATTTTCCTATTAAAAATATTCAAATAATAGAGAGAAAATAGTTGTGAGACCCACACTATAAAAAGTAAAGGAAGTTAACTCTAATTAACAGCATTTCTATATTTGCTCCCAAATAAATTGTTCTTATCTATTTTCTACAACACAAATAAATAGTTTTTATGAATGCTTGATCGAACCATATTTTTATAGGATATTTCTTGATAAATTTGCACAATGAATCAAAATTTTTGGACTTAAATTGCATTTATTATAAGTGATTGTGATTGAAATTGTTTGCAATAAATTAAAATTAAAAAGATTAAATGTATCATATATTTCATGATTTATTTTAATTGTTTATTTTTGGAATTTTATGATATTACATATTTAGTTACTATTCTTTTTTCATATCAATTTAGGAAACTAAGTCAAAGGAAAACAACAAAGAGTTGGACAGATTTTGGGAAAAAATATATATACACACACATGAGAGAGGCAATTCGGCAAAGTGTATAGATGGAAGCATAGTAACAGAGGCACAGTAATAAGAGAGGGAGCTTTGGCGAGAGCTGCAAGAACCCATGACCACCACCTTCATCGCCATTGACCACGTCAACCACCACCATTTTCCTTTCCCCTTCCATTCATTAACCACCATCTTGAACCGTGACTACTGCTGTTTTTGTTAGATCCTATGTTTTGATGATAACTAAACTTAAAATGATTTGAAAATGTGTCTAATAGTTTTGAACTAAAGGGGAATTACTTGAGTAGGTGATCTTGAATAGTAATGTCCAATTAGTATATATGATTGAAGGTTTTGGATCATTTGGAAATGGTGTGGTTGTTGGAGGTTTGAAATCAAACCTCGACGTTACAAAGCCTTGCCACAATAGCGAGATTTGTGGCAAAACCTTGCCATTTGGCAAGATTTTCCCCAACCCCTATTGTGAACAAGGTTTGACTATAAACCTCGAGGTTTGTTAGAAACTTCAAGGTTTGCAATCAAATCTCGCTCACAGCAAGGTTTGGGCAAATTCTTCCTAGAAACCTCGAGATTTTAGTCACCTCTACTCAACAGTGAGGTTTAAGCCAAACCTTACCACAACAGCAAGGTTTTGCCCAAACCTTGTGGTTAGCAAGGCTTAAGTGCAAACCTCGAGGTTTGCTCCCTCGCTACAAAGGCAAGGTTTTGAGCAAACCTTGTCATTGGAGTAAGGTTTGTCCATAACCTTGATGTTAGCAAGATTGAACTCAAACCTTGAGGTTTCGTGACCCTCAATACTATTGCAAGGTTTGAAACAAACCTTGCTGTTGGAGAATGGTTAGAGAGAAACCTTATTGCCTTGTGGAAATGAGACAAACCTCGAGGATGGATCATACCCTCGAGGTTTGACCAAACCTTGGCAACTCAGCGAGGTTTCTCTAAAACCTTCCCTTGTATTTTAAAACCTTGTTGTTGTAACAATATCATAAAATCCTCGAGGTTAGTCATTGACCTCGTGGTTGGTGAGTTCATCAAACTTAATCTCTTTTCTTATGGTTTCTTCAATTTCCAGACACAAACCTTGAGTTAAGGTTAAACCTCAAGGTTGTGAACTAATATTTTTAAACCTCAAGGTAGTTCCAGTTTGTGAAACCATTGAGTGTCACACCTTCCTTTTATACCCTTTACCTTTCCATATTAGAGCTATTGGAATTACTAGTTATGACTTTAAGTTGGGAAAATAAGGGAAAATTTTTTCACTTTATCGAGTTACTGTTCATTTACCCCTTAATTTTGACCAACTTTGAAAAATCATAACTAATTCTAGAGAAATAGACACACAGTGATTCCAAGCTCATTGGAAAGCTCTTTCATTCCTCTTTAAGGGAAATTAATCTCATACATTGATAGCATAACAGTGAACTACATAGGCCCTCAGATGTGCACTGTTGTAGTTCACTGTTCATATGGTCATTTTGACACTATTCATTTTGGTCATTTTCCAATTTTTCATGATTTTTCACCCAACTTTGATAAGGCATAACTTTCTCTATAAAACTCTAAATGACACAATCTACCACTCCATTTTTAGTTAAAAATACCCTTTATTAGCATGCAAAGGCTCATGCTCAGACTTAGTCATTTGCTCAAAACATATCCAACCCAAGTTTAAGTTAAAAATAGACAAAAACCAAGTGCCAGAATACCATAATCAAATTGCCATGCCAATTTCCCTTTTTCTCACATCGCTCCTACCACTCAGATAGCATAACGACTATATCCAAGTATAGCCTCATATTTACATCATGGAATAGTAGCATATAATACTAGTCCAGAATCCAGTATCATAACATATATAATTATATACAGTCATCCAAAAACAGAACAAGAGACAAATTAATTGTGCTCATTCTATCTCTTTTCCTTGTCTCCTAAAGTTCCTTCACTTGCATTGTGGAAAGGGTAAGATTTCTAGAGAAATCGTACTAGAAGAACAGTAACCAGTAGCAATATAATACAATGCAATTCATGCAATATGCAATGCTCTTAACTACTCATCTAGTGCCCTCTCTACCTCTATCACATAGCCAAGGCATATAAATAGGGAGTCATACATCTTATACATGCTTGCTCAACCACAACATAATAAAACAAGCCACAACACAAAGTAGACAAGCAAAGCAATTATAAGTTAAGGTTGGAAGTTCTAGCTACCAGTTACTTATGGACAATGCAAGTGCTTCCTTCCGCTTCTGGAGATACTGGAGGACTCCTCTGATATATCTAAATATAACACAATGTCAAGGCATCAATGTATGCTACTACTATTTAACTAGAGACCCTTTTCTCCTTATATATAGGGTCCAAACTACACTCATCCTTTAACCAATTTTAGAGGACAATCCTACACAATTTTCACCTATGAATCCATTTATGACATCCATTTTATCAAAATCATACTCCTCCCCATCAATCCCCTCTTGGCTGAACACTCCCCCATTATGGGGTTCTTGGTGATTTCATCGGTTCGGTGTTTCACTGTGTTCTTTCAAATATTTCTTAAGTAAAACACTATCCTGAACACATTGGAACCATCAAACCAATTAAAATCAAACCATAAACTACCTTAGGAGGCTTGGCCAAAATTCTCACATCATGCTCAAGTTAAAAACTCAACCCAAATCAAGCTTATACACCAATCTCTAGCCTTGTCTAACCTTTATGAACATAAAACAACCTCAAATCCTCCCTCTCAACAATTTTTAATAATTTTTCTAGACTTCTTCTTGTTCCCCAATAAATCTTATAATTCCCCTAAAATATTGTACTAATTTTCTCTAATCCCAATCCAGAACAATTAGGCCTCTAAATATCTGATATAATTAATTTCTAGCCAAAAACTCGGTCCGGCCAAAAATTAATAAAATAATCATAAATTCACTAAAAATTCATATGGCCTCTAAAAATCATTTTGACTATCCCATGATGTTCTGGATATTCTAAAACATTTTTTGGGATTTTATGGGAATTTTTTAGGCTTCCGAACTTGATCGAAATTCATCCTCTAACTTTACTGAATTTGTTCTCTTTGCTCATAGGTCCTTCCCCAGATCTCACTTTAAAAGTCAAGAGATCTCTCTCTCCCCTATTGATTATGGCCATTTATTCATCCCAAATACCCCATCTAGGCCTCAAAATTTGTCAGGGTACAACACTCAGTCTACCCTAAATTCCCTACCTAGGCCCTAGAAATTTTTGGGATGTTACAAGGCTCAAGTTTCCATTTTACTTCATATTGCCCATCCTCAAGTGTAATCTTCTCATTTCCTTTATCTAATAAATTCCAGTTGTTTTTTATACCATTCCAAAATTTGGATCCAGGTCTTGATTTGTTGATCTGAGACATAAGATCAACACCACATTTATACTTGCTTCTAATCATCTTAGCCCAAAGCTCATCTTTCTTCTTTATAAGGCCTCAACTACCCTTTAAACATAATGCCTAATTTTGCATTTTCATATGACGCAAGACTAGCCCACCTTTTCTTTTCTCTTTACAGACTATGCCCCAAACTACAAGATAAGTTTTCTTCTTTTCTGTTGTAGAGCCCTACAAGAAGCTCCTTACTCTACTTTCAACTTCTTCACATATCATGGCTGGAAAAATTGCAATTTGCATAGGGTAAACATGTATAGCATTGATGATTGAGACACTAAAGTATGTCTACATGTAACATACCAAAATTTCTATCACCAAATATCACTTGTAGATGGAATAAAATAGTGTATTTGGTATAAGTAAGATTGCCAAAATATTTTCTGATTGGTTGCTAGAAAAGTGTTGGAGGTAGTCAAATTACCATAAGATTTTGAATGACCAAATGATATCCAAAAATCATGATATTTGATAGGATTAAAGTAGAAATTTAAGCTTTAAATTGATAGGTCAACCAAATTAATTGGATTTATATGCTAAGAAATAAGAATTTTTGAAGTTTGCCTAGTGGAATTTACTGATTTTTGGAGCACTGTTCATAAATGAATTTCCTGGGAATTTTATGATTTCAATTGATTCAAGAAATTATTTTTCCCTAAAACTAGACTTAATAAGGGAATTTTGAGCTTTAAAATCACTTCAATTGAATATGTGTGCAATTAGTTATAAATTTGCAAAATTGGGTGAAAATTCTATCCAAAAATCTGAATTACATAAATAGAAGGGCAAAATGGTCATTTCACCCCCAATCCGATTTTAATTCGTCTTCAACCTTCCCCTGCATCCATTTTTGACCTGAAACAATAATAATAGAGAGAGAGAGAGAGAGCAACCATTCCATGGTCTTGTGATCCAAAATTCCAAGGTAAGTTACCATAAAACCTCGATTTTTGGTAGTTTTCAATACTTAGGACTACTCCTAACCATTTTCCCTGATTAATTTGTTATTTTAAACACAAAATAAATAGGATAGGGGAAGAGGAATTTCATACCATTGATTGAGAACCCTCCGGTTGAGGTATTGAGTTGATTGACGCCACATGTTGTACCTAGCTGTGGTAGTGGTCGAGGACCATCCAGCTAGAAGTATCTGACCGTGGTAGTGGTCGAGGACCTTTCGGTCGAGAAGTTGAGATGAGATAGGAAAAACAGAGGTCTAGTCCTCCAGCTGGCTAGTCCGTGGTCAAGCGTAGCCTGGGCCTTAAACGGAAGTGTGTATGGCATGAATGTTTATATTTACCTCGGTCATGTAATATGGTGCCATGCATGTTTATATATTGCATATTTTATGAGAACTATTTGTTACTACTGAGAT
>JBAGKO010022704.1:0-11024 GCA_037177275.1 Acacia concinna | reverse complement strand
AAAGTGAAAGAATTATGAAATAGTTTTCCCAAAAATCCCTAAAAGGATTTGCTAGAAGGATTTAGGAAAATGTTTACTAGTATTTTTAAGTTAGGTTAGAAATAACCTACAATGACCATAATTATTATTTGGAAAATAAAGGTACCTTCGAAAACAAAAGGAAAACAAAAGTTTTAATTTTTACGTATTTCCGCATGTAGCAATGCTCTAAAGGACGTTAAGTGACCTAAAGACGGTCTATAGTTAAGGTGTTACACATTCCTTTTAGCAAATTGAATAAACTCTTCTACACCTTTCTCATATTCCTTACTAGTTCTCAGAGCTTTCATCCAACTATGACCATTTTAGTATGCCTAAAACATTTTGATCATGAATAAGCTTTCAAATAATACTTATAAATAAAGACCTAATAATGGGAGTCATAAAAGATAATTGCCTCTTACATGCACATATATTTGTAAAAAATTTGGTAGCATTTCCCCATATATGTAACAGTCCAAAATATTAACAAATCATTATTTCAGTTGCATTGAAACAAAACTATATCAATATATTGGTAAAAAAATTGGCAGCATTTCCCCATATTTGTAACACTTTAATAGATTTTAACAACAACCATCTCAGTTGCATTCAAACAGAACTATATCAATACATTGGTAAAAAAATCGACAGTATTTCCCCATATAAGTAACACTCCAAAGATTTTAAGAACAACCATTTCAGTTGTATTAAAAAGAACTATATCAAAATAATATCTAACAATTTTATCAACAGCAGTCTAATATAATTTTCTACATTCTTCTAAGAAATCAAAGTCATAAAAATTCAAACAACAACAAATATTAAGAACAATGAAAGATGAAAACAAGTAAACAGGCAGTACTTAGAAGATGATGATGTCTGTCACTCAGGAAGAAAGAGGATTTGCCAATGAGTTGCTCAAGGTGTGACGGGTCTCTTTTCTTTTCTTTTTTTGGTGGGATTTTTTGTATCATTTTTTTAGGGGGCGTCGGAAAGAGGGAGTTTAGGGGTGGGCACGACGAGAGGGAGTTTTAGGGGGGCTTGCGGCGCCCCGAGGGTGGTTCCAGTGCAGAGAAGGGGGCTTTCAGCAAGGGGGCGGGTGCGAGGGAGTTTGGGGGGTTTGGCGAGGTGCCAGAGAGAGGGAGTATCGGGGGGCGGAGAGAGGGAGTAGAGTGGGAGAGAGGGAGCAGTAGTGTTTGCGAGAGCGCAGAGTGTTCGCAGGAGGGAGGAATGGGTATATGGGGAGCTTACAGCGTCTCCATCCCCATTTGGTGACGCCGTAAGTTGCTTATGGTGTCCCCAGAATGATATGGGGACGCCGTAAGTGTAAGTTACGACATCCCCAGGATGATATGGGGACGTCGTAAGTATAAGTTACGACGTCCCCAGATCATCTTAGGGTGGACATATAGTTACAGCGTCCCAAGATCATCTTAGGGATGCCGTAAGTCAACTTACAGCGTCCCAAAGGTATACTGGGGACGCCATAAGCCCCTTGGGGTCGCTAGATTATGATGGCAACGTTGTAAGTTTCACTTATGCCGTCCCTAAGCTTGAAGGGGGATGCCGTAAGGGCGCTCACCAAATTTCCCACGTTTGGGCACCCAATTTTGAACTTAAGGTGTTGCTAATAAAGATTACAGATGTCGTAAGTCTATTTACTGCGTCTGTAATCATATTTATGGACGCCATAAGATCTCCGAAATTACTTCAAATTATAATAATGCCACCGCTTTTACTTTTTACGTCCCTATTTTTAGAAAGGGACGTCTTTTAGTGACGTAAAATCATTTTTTTGTAGTAGTGTTTACCTATTGACTTAGTATTGCTATTATAAGATTGGATCTTAATGACTATTTTTACTAGCTTGTTGCAAGAGATTGAATAAATTATTTGAAAATAGATGTTGGTTTTGACTTGAGAGAGATTTTCCAATATATATGAATCTTAGACAAATACATGATATTTGATTAAAGCTAGTTTAAATGGATCAGAATTAATTGGTTTTATGAAGTATAGATGGTAGAAGTGATCATAAAGTCTCAATTCCTTGAAGTTAGAACATCATTTACTCTTATCGATCTTTCATTTTACAAATAGTTTTCAAAATTCATTTTCCTACCAAAAATTTGGTTGGCTTAAATTAATTAAATGCACTAGCCTTTTGTTTGAACACTTATTTTACAAAATCCTTGTAGAAATGATACTTTACTAACTACTTTATTACTTGGCACAACATGTGCATTTTCTGTGTGGACATTAATTATAGTAGAATTGAAGTATTTCTAGAAATTATTAAGTTAACTGCCCATAAATAAATCATTGGTCAAAATTGTGATTTTGGGCAAGATTTTTAAGGGAAGTAATTATCTAAGTCAAAGGCTTATAGATGATTAAGGAATCATTATGTAATCTTGTTTTGAGATTTAGAAAATCATGGAGAGGTTTAATTTCCCCAAAAAGTGGCCTAAACAATTTTAAAGCTCTTTTATGAATTAAAGGCCAAATTACTTAAAATAAATTAAGAAGAATAGTTAGAGGTTATTGTTTGGCCTAAAATTTTTAGGGAAATTTCTTTATAAACTAAAGAAGTTAAATAAGGAAGAAATCCTTTATGATGTGATAAGGAAATTTTTCTATAAATTATTTAGCCTTTCAGCACATTGAGAAAAAGGTCAAACTGAAAATAAAATGTTATAGAAGGGCATAATGGTCTTTTCACCACCTTCAGCCTATCAATTATATGCAGAAACGCAGATACACAAAAAGAGAGCTGAGGGAGTGATCGCATAAGAAGTCGAACGAAGAACCAGAGATCATCATTGGAGAACAAGAAGATGGATCGATTTACCATATGCAACCATAGATTTGAGACTAGGTGAGTCTCCTAAACCTCTTCCCACCTTCAACTATTTTGAATTTCGTAAAATCCCTCTTGGTTTTCATAAGCAAAAACATGGACAGTACTATATAAGGTATGAGCCGATTGACCTGGTATGCAAAAGAAGAAACATTAAAATAAATGAAATATTATTTGGAGAAATAGATACTTGATCATATGTAGAGAGACCTGGGAGAGGTAGCCGTTCTGTAACCCTTGATGCCTTCTTCATATATAACTATTATAGCCTGTATTTCATATTCGAGTTAGCTCCAGCAAAAATTTTGGGTAGATATTTTTATTAAAAGAGCATTTACAGGTAAGATGCATCATAGGTCGAGACAAAGAGATCAGGGAGACTAACAATACGATTGAGAAATCCAAAAAATGACTGTGATCTGCAGACGTTAGTTCAGTTTCCGTGATAATCCTAAGTTGTTTTCACGCTACTAGGAGTGTAACGAATTTTGGCTCTCACAGTTCCCGAAATTAGAACTAGGGCTGAGGACTTCGGAGTGTTACAAATTTTTTGTACATCAAATTTTAAATTACAATTTTCTTTTCTAAGCCTATCAAATGCATATATATACATTAATAAATAATTAATTCTATTCCATTTAATTAATTATTACTCATTGTTTCTCATATTTTCTACTTATCTTCTTTCATTATTTTTACTCTTTCTATGTCAAGTATACTCTTTTCATATTCTGTTATTTATCTTCAGAATCTCTCTCTAAAAATAGATAAATACATGCTTGCTTGTTTTAGCATTTTAAAGTGTTTTTATAATTTACAAGAGAAGTATGTCAGAGAAGTTTTGTCTCAACTTATAGAGAAAGGGTTTCTAAAACCAAATTTTGGTTGTTTTCCAAACATGCAACTAGGTTTTACATTAAGTATAATCAGAGTAGTCTTACACCTAGAAAAAAAGTTTTATAGCAATAGATGTTGATGGTGTTGAAATTAAAAATAAATTTTTGCACATGGAGTTTAAAAACTAGGTAACATGGATCTGTATATTAAATAAACATTATTTTCAAAGAGATAAGTTAGATATTCTTTATAACTTTATATGCATTTGTAAATTAAATGATTGATAATATTGATATAAAACAAATATGCATGATACCCCTGGATCTTTTATATATTGTCTCTACGCATACATGTTATTGACACTATTTAGGAAATGCCGAAAGAATTTTCGATATTCGAAACAATGGCATTGTAGCTGTAGGGCTGCGACTTAATAGTGAGATGTTGGCTGGTTATGTTGTTAGCACTCTTCCCAACTCTACAACCACACAATTCCGAACACAGTAATTTTTTATTTTGTGTTGTAAATTACTCCTACGTACTTCCGTTTCAATTTTCATGTTATTTTGTGTCAGTTAGTATCCCTCAAGAAAACGAGAGAGTATACTGTGATACTAATATCAATAATTATACTGAAACGCGTACACACAAGCTCCTTATATGCATTGTGCATGGAAAACCAAAAATAAGCATATATATTACTTCCAACGATTCTAAATATAGAAATTAATGGAAGGATTTGTTTGAATATTAGGAAGAACGTAAATCTACTTTATCTCATAAATTTATAATTCTATTTTCCAAATAATCCTATTGATTTCACTTACTAAACGGGATTTTCATTAATCAGGTTAATACTTATAAATGATTACATAAAAATATCAGCAGCATGAAGGATAGAGAATTTAATTAGTTAGCTACTGTGTTACCGAGTGGAGTCAATATGTTAATGCTGATTTGGTATATGAAAGAAAATACCAAGCATTCATCTTGAAACTGATAAATGCTTTATAGAAAGGACTTAAAAAACACATTGTAGAACTAGAGCGCATGCGCCTAATAATAGGGACTAGACGGCATAATTTCAATAAAACAATATAAATTAATGCAGCCTAGTTACAGCAAAGTGCCCCTAGGTACGTAGAGGCTCGAACTCAGGTTTGTTATTTACAACCAAAGTTACAGTCCAAGTACCCGAAAGGCAGGAACTTTAATGAAGTGTTTTTTTTATTAACCTTAGTACGTAAAGAATTCCAATGTAGGATATATAGTTACATCCAAAGTGACAACACAACTTGACCCTCAATATACACTTTCTTTGTTTCTTTACTCTTTTAGGTCGACCAAGAAACATAATCCAACTTTCGATGCATTTAAAAATGGTTGGACCTTGGTTATCATTACTTTTCGATCATATTCATCGACGTTGAATTGTCTTGTATTATTATATTCTTTCTACGAGTTTTATCATATTTGTATCGATCGATTTGTAAGTAAGGCTGCATATAGTTTCAATACGATTCTGATGACCATGCTTGCGATATTATTATTCTCTTCATCTTGTTTTATTCCCTTTTCGTTCTCACCAACAAAATTTCCATTTCCTTTTATTAGTTCATTATTGTTTGGTATGAAGCAAGAGAAAGAAATTGAATTATATTTGATCAGTTTCAGTCGTGAGAGTTCTAATATGTTAAAAGAATAAATAATTTTATTAATCAAAACAGAAAACATACATATCAGACACTTGAAATCACAAAGTTCATGGAAAATGAATTACATTCTATATATTTTTCCAACACGTATTATTCACCAATTACTCCACATAAGCTCCTATATATATATATATATATATATATATAATTATCTCGCAGAAGCTTCATTCATACCCTGAAAATTGCATAGACCAAAGGAAAAAAATAGTTGCAAATAAATGGCATTGTAATGGTGACTGTAAAACAAAATAGCAACAGCGATGTATTGAAGTAGAGAGATAACGTAGTTAATTACTGGGTGTAGTCCATGTTGATTTTGCCTTCCTTGGGGTTGGCGATCTCAGAGAAAGCTTGGAGGGAGAGACGGTTTCTCTTCATGCCGGGGTTAACACGCCAAAATTTCTATATAAAAACCTAGTAAACAACTATCTCAATAAAATAATGAATTTTGGGGAAATTTCAAGAAAAGTGCTGTGGACACAGCCACATTGTTATAATATTTTGGATGATCAAATGATGTCCAAAAATCATGATATCTTACAGGATGAAGGTAGACATATTGAGTTCTAAATTGATAGGTCAACCAAATTTATTGGATGGATATATTAAGAGATATGAATTTTTAAAATTTTCTAAGTGAAATTTGCTGGTTTCTAGAGCATTGTCCCAAAAACAAATTTTCTGGAAGCTTCTGATCCTGGTTGATCAATGGGAACATTTTTCTCTAACACTAGACTCGAATAGAAACATTTGGGCTTTTAAATCACTTAAATTTGACATCTGTACAATAAGATATGAATTTTCAAATTTGGGTAAAAATTCTATCCAGAAAGTACAAATATGACAAAATGTAAGGGTAAAATGGTAATTGTTCGCACCGCAAGTGCACGGGTCATGCCAAGTAATAAAGTGATAAGTAAAGATTGTTCCCATTGAGATTTGGTTCCAAAATGGTTAAGTATCAATTATTACACTTTCGCCTAATTTGAGTGATTCAAATATCAAGGGTGAAGGGTAACTATGAAACAAACCTAAATTAAACTAAAAAGTAATATACATAAGTGACTCTTTGACTTGAAGGATAAAATGGGGTCTAGTATTATTTCTCCCCTTTGCACTTCATAAATCATGATTAACCTCCTCTCTATTGTTAATACAAATGAGTATATGTTTTAGTCTAGGGTTCACAAGCACTTGGTGAAGCCCTCTCAAGTCAAAATCAAGTTTCTATCTTTGCTAATGTCAAACCCTTCTTCTGGTTTTACATTTATTAGAGTATTAAAGTGCACTACATGTATGAGCAAGAAGTAGCATAACATATTGATATTAAGTATTTGATTACATTCCACGTGCTCTACGCAGAGTCTAAAAATATTTACAAATTTAGTCCAAAAATTTGCCAAAATGAAATTACATATAACTGCTGGCAACCCTCATAGAGACATGCTTCACCCGTCTCAAGAAACTGCTTTCCTTTTTGAATTACTGGCTTCTGCATAGTTAATTTGTATAAAAATGATATGGGGTGAGTGTCAAACCCCTCTTTTTAATCCGACATTCATCAAAGTAATAGTACGTAGTTCAAATGGCAAGCAAAAATAACACAACTGTGCTAATTTATAAAGTCTTTAGGTCTTTATAGTATCCGACAGGATTTTACATCCTCAGAGAAATAACTAAAAACAAAATTGCACTACTGCAGTCGTCTTACGACAACACTTACGTGTGTCACGGTCCTTCCATTGCCGGGGTCTACATCTTTGCCCTTGTAATCGCTTCATCCAGCTGATTGAATTATATTATATTGAAAAGGGTGAGATTCAAAAGAATCTCAGTAGTAACAACATTCATTCATGCTAAATGCAAAAAACAATATGCAATGCACCACATTAGCAATAAAACAATCATCACATATTTCTGTATTGTTAGAGAACTCAGGACCACAGCCCTGTCTCTAGCTGTATGATCAACAGAAATGTGCACATGTATTCAGGATCAATTGTCGATGAACCCCTACTTGTTCTGTACCACTGTCGTTGTTTGTTGTGTACCACTGTCGCGGTTTGATCTATACCACTGTCGTGGTATTGTGTCATCAAGGCATTATGAATGCAAAGTACCCACAGGCATCATGAACATATGTATTGCATAAAGGTCTGCTTGTCCTTCCTCTGATTTGTCTTTTAGTCTACTGGGCAAAGATCAAATCCTAATATGCCAAATATATATGGAATAAGCTATTACTCATTCAATCTTTATTTTAAAACTCATAATTAATTAAATCCATAAAAAATGTACAATTACAAAATTGCCCTTAGGGGTGTCAGTCTCTTTCCTTTTATACCCGGTGTACTTATGCCGTTTCAAAAATTATGACTCGGGCTACACCTACACAATTTCGTATGCTAAATACATTTATGGCCTCAAAATTACCAAAATCCAACTCCTTCCCCTTGAACCATGGCCAAACCAAAATATTGCTCATTTTGGGTAAAATGTCAATTTCAATCATAATGCTTCCAAAGTGATTTCCCGATTTTAACCCCACACAAAATTTTCATTCTAAGCCCATTGGAAGCATCTAAACCACCAAAATCAATCTCTATCATCATTAAAGAAGGTCTGGACGAAATTTTACAAAAATTGGGGGAAAAAATGGATTTCCAATGTTTCTTTCAGTAAATGCCTTCTCTATACCTTAAATCACTTGTTTATGCCATCTAATTCATTTCTTATATGATCAATAAAAATTTGGGTAGAACCTCCCCTTAGGGTTCATGCCCCCAAATTACAAAACAAGTCCAAACCAAGCCAAACAACCACAAATTCAAACCACAAACAGTCATAACGGTAATCTTGAACCGAAAGAATTGATGTTTCGAAAGTTACCTTGGATTTGTCTCTTCTTTCCTCTCTAAGCTGAAACATACCCTGTCTTTCTTCTTATGATTTTTCCTTCAAACCAACAAATTGATAGGGGAAAAGGGTGAAGAGAGGTCCAAGATACCCAATACTACAAGAAATCAACGTTTTACGGTATCTTAACTTGAAAATCTAGGCTATGGAACCTTAATGTGCTTGCTTAGGCTTGAGCATCCTTACTATCTCCTTTTCTACAGTTTTGGCCGACCTTCTATAGCCTTAGAAGGGTGAAGAAACACTTTTAAAGACCAACATAAAGGTGCACATGTGATTGGATTCTTATTGGTCCACTTTTTCTCCTTCAATTGATTTTTATTTTGAGACTACATATTAAAAATCATCTTCACAGCCTCCTCTGACCGACTTGCCTCTGGAGTCTAGAGAAAATAATTTTTTTTAATTATTTAGTAAATTACCATTTTACCCATACATTTCAGAAATTGTTGGATTTCTGGATAGAATTTTCACCCAACTTTGAAAATTCATATCTAATTGTACAGATGTCCAATTCAAGTGATTCCAAAGCCAAAATGTCCCTTATTGAGTCTAGTTTTAGGGAAAAATAATTCCATTGGTCAAACAAGATCAGGAATTTCCCAAAAAAAATTCGTTTTTGGACACTGCTCCAGAAACCAGAAAATTTCACTGAGCAAGATTCAAAAATTCATATATCCTAGTATATAAATCGAATAAATTTGGTTAACTCATCAATATAAAGCTTAGAATGTCTACTTTCATCCTGTAAAATATCATGATTTTTGGACACCATTTGGTTATCCAAAATATTATAACAACATGGCTGCCTCCACAGCACATTTCCTGGAATTTTCCCAAAATTCATTATTTATTGAGATAGTTGTTTACTAGGCTTGCATATTGAAATTTTGGGGTGTTACATAGAGTCTATAAGGCTGTAAAGTCTAACCCAAATCATTAGTTCCTTGAAGTTTTTACTTTGGTAATATAATTTTTAGTTTTATCAGTTTAACTCAATTTTAGTTTTGGTCTTTTAAATTTACTTGTTATATAATAATTAGTCCTTAAAATTTGAAAAGGACTTACTATTACCTTTGACGGTGTTAATTCTGATGATATAATTAGACAACTTGATAAAATAGATATAAAGAACTTGATATAAATACTTTCATTTTTTAAAACACCTTAATCATCTTCCATAATGCCCTTATTCCTTTCTCTTAATTATTATTGAAATAGTAAAAATAATAAATACAAAAACTATATCTTATATTTAAAATTGATATCAACTTTCTAAATATATTTTACACGGGAGTATTTCAATTATGGAGGAACCATAATGGCTTTTGGGAATTTCTGACCTTTTAAATAATAAAAACTCAAAAAATGTTGTGGACGTGGAGTCAAAAAGTGCCACCAATAGAAGTATTTATCTTTATTTATGTTAAGGGGGCAATTGTTGAGTCATTTATGTGCAACGTGAATGTTAATGCCAGTTCTACGGCTGAACTATGGGGATGTATTTGGGGACTCTGTAGAGCTTGGGATGTTAGTTTTTGTCAGGTTTTTGTTTTCTGTGATTCGGCTGATGTCATCTCATGGATTGATTGTGTTGTTACGGACATGCATGAAGATGGTGCTTTAATTCTTGTGATACAGCAACTCCTACAACAAGAATGGGTGATTCAGTTTCAACTAATTAATAGGGAAGAGAATGACATGGCGGATTTTTTTGGCTAAAAGAGCTTTACATCTTGGTCCCAGTTTACAAATTCTCTCTAGAGAATCCACAGTGTCCCTATTGAATAATAGGGGTGTTATTTAGTTTAGTTTTATGTTTTAGCATGTCTTGTCGTTTTCTTGTTTTTAGTGCATCCAAAAAGAAAAAAGTACTTATCTTTATTTTGGTGGAAATTTTGGGCAACCAATAAAAAATTTCCACAGACAACTCATGTCTCATTCTGAAAAAAAAGCTCAATATACTCAAATGCTCATATCAATACATGCGAACTCACCAAAATGACTTCAAGTCTTCAGCCTCATATTTGATTTAGCCACTCCCTCACAGTATTACTCCCTTGGCAAATAAGAGTTTGATAATAGAATTATGCAATTTAAAAAAGTTATTGAAATTAGTTAAATATAATAAATATATTTAAAATAATTTTTTTTAATTAGTATACCCTTATTTATGAAGGGTGAATGAGAGAGAATAATACAGAGTTTTTAATTAATGAAATATATGTATAATTAATGAGAGGCATATAATAAAAGTCTAATTGAGCTCTTATAAAAGGGAACAAAGTATTAATATAGTCTTTCTCTCTAATTTTATAACCTCTTAAACATTTTTATTTTTATTTTTGGAAAGTAGTCCAAGACATATAAAATATTGTTTTTCATTTTTGTTTACTGCCAATCAGCTATAGCTGAGCCTCGGGGATTGTTGAATTTTTGTTTTGGGAAAATTACACTCAGGTCCCGAATAAGCAAATATACGTCAGATAGGTCCCGTTAAAACAATATACTCCTCTCAGGTCCCAAGGGACCTCTCTGTAATAAATTTCAGATGTGTAAAGACCCATATGCCCTTAATGTTTAAATAGAGTTATAAGGGATACTTACCCAAAAAAAACAAAACAGCCAGTCATAAACCCACAGAAGAAACGCAGAAGATGACGCCAGAGGAGAGC
>JBAGKO010022693.1:0-11024 GCA_037177275.1 Acacia concinna | reverse complement strand
ATCCAAACATGATTGACCCGAGATACATGATCGTGAGAGATTCACTCAAGGCTAAAAGTGTTTAACTCTCTCCTCTCATGTTTATGCTCATTTATCTCTCCTTACTGGGTTCTTTTTTCGCTCAATATTCATATAGCAAACATCCTACCATAGGCTTGTAGCAACTCTAAGTTCTTCACCACACTAGTATCTATGTCCAGAATCAAGAGGTCTTTAAAACGGTTGTAATGACGGAATAAGGCTAAATAGTCAATAGTTGTGACTAGAGCATCATATGCATACCTTTTCTAACATCCACAATACCTTTTTATTGTCTTGTGCTACTAAAGCTTTTGATTTGTGCCTTATTTATTCTTTTATCTCTCCTTTTTTTTATTGGTCTTTAGGCGTTGTGGGTTCCCTTTTGACGCGACCCTACATATGGGTGGTGTAGTCCCGGTTACTCAGTTAACACAACAAACCTTAGGAGGCCTTTAGCCTAACTCATGACCGTTCATTTACTCGACTATTTGACGCGATCTTGCAAGTGGGTGGTGCAATACTGGTTACTAAGCCAAGTTAAGAGTTGTCAGCAGAGTTGCCCTTTATTATTTTCCTCTCATTTTTTTAGCACAAGTAAGACTTGAGATAACATGGTATTAAAATCAGCATACACACTTTGAAATTGCCACAACTCTTTTTAGAAAAAATGAAGGCTCAAAGGGGTTTAACTAAGGTTAATTAAAATTGGTTTGTGTTTGGGTAAAGAGGGTTTAAAAACAATGCCTCTATCATCTTCTAATCCATAGATACTCTTGCAATGTTGACTAAGGGTCAAGACAAGTTCTAGAGGGTGAAAACTATTGAATATACACTCAGTTTTGGGATATTTCCTTCCAACAAGGTTTTTAATCTCCTATGTTCATACACCTAGTTCCAATTAGCATAAATTGATCACAAGCATTAGGTCACTTATCACTCAAGTAAGACCAAAGGGTACAAACTAAAGAGACCAAAAGAAACATTTAGGGAAATTTCAGAATCCCCAAAGCACTCATAAAGTCTTAAGGAAGATCCTTAGCTAGTCAAAGACTACAAATTTCTAAGGGTGGTGTGGCTTTCAAAATTAGGGATTTAAACATTTTCAAATTGTGCAAATGTGGCTTTACAAACTATGAATTTTCATGAAATAGGTTCAAGTCGCGACTACATAAGGTTTATGTCGCGACAGAAACTGCAGTAAATGCTTTGTGTAAAATTCATGATCAAGTCGCAACATATAGTAACTTGTGTCGCGACCTGTGTTGACAGTGACCACATTACATGCATGTTCTATCAAAATTTTCCCAAAACAATGCTCATGCATTTAGTACATCCAATTTTTAGCAATTTACCATCTTGATCAAGTTTAAAAAAGGTTCAAATTCAATAAAATGATTGTGAAAGATTGGATTTGAAAACAAAAATTTGTAACTTGTTATAAAAAATATTGGAAAGATTTTCGCATTAATTCGCATTCCCACACATCCAAAGTGGAACCATATAAAATCATATCAAACCCTCCCCCACACTTAGATCACAAAATGTGCTCATCTAGCCGCGCACTTAAGGCGTACGTCGCTCACCGGCCTCTTTGCTCTCTTCCATGCCCGATTCTGTTCGGATAGGTAACTCTTAGCCTTGACCAAGTCCAGAAGGATGTCAAAAGTTTCAGACGGGATCCTCCCCACACATAGGTAAGTGATCAGATGGGGAAAGACTAATCAAGTCCTCTTATTATTAAGGCAGTTTTGGATCTGATCCATGATGATGATCAGGATGTCCAATGGCTGCCCAGTTATGAGAAAGTATAGAAGCGTTGTCCCTTCTTCGCTGATGTCAAAAATATGTGCTTGTGCCATAATGTTATACGTCATGAAATTGAGCCAAGCACGCGCTAGGTCGTTCATGTTTTTCCTCTCAAAGTAGTTCTTCCCACTTCTAGGTGACCTCCGGCATTCTCTATGCCGATCACCCTGAATACTTCCAGCCAAGAAATCCTGTCGCGGTTCTTGAGCCAGTCTTGATAAATGCAATTTTGGGCAGGCGCCACATTGGGAAGCTTGTAGAAGTCTTCCAGCAGCCGTCTCGAGAGGTACATCTCACCTCCCCTGAATGTTATCCCCATTTCTTTGTCCATAGCATAGCAAGTATAAAACTCATGGATGATAGTGAGATTTGCTTTCTCCCGTTGCCTCACAAATTCCCTAAAGCCTTGGGCTATGGCCTTTCTGTAAAACTCATAATCAGACTCGGGGAAGTAGTGTTCTTGTAGAGCCAATCGCTCTTTAAACAGTTCCTCTGCCTTGGCCCTTGTCCTCTTTGTTTCCATTCTCGGTTGTGGACCTTTGGGTGCCGAAACAAAGGGAGCAGCTCTCTTAGTGTCAGCCATCTGGATATGAAACGAGGGAAAATAAGAGATGGGATATGAAATTGTAAATCCTAAATCTCCCCCATTTTGAAAAGTTTGAGGAATCAGAGGCCAATTTGTTTGGAATTCAGCATCTGTCGCGACATGTAAATCTATGTGTCGCGACATAACTAGGCAAAAAGTTTTGCTTCAAGAAAATAGTGCCAATGTCATGACACATATAAGTCTTGGTCGCGACCTAATAAGGCAGAAACTTTTCCTTCAGAAAAAATAGTTTGGCGATCCTGACATTGTGGAAAATTAGGTCGCGACATATTCCCAGGGTGTTCTTCTTCAAAAATGGGGTGCATGTCGTGACACAGGCAATTCTCTGTTGCGACAGGGCCCAAAAATTTCAAAAAACTCGCGTGAAGAAGATGAACACCAGCACTCTTCTTTCACCAAAAACCAGCCTAAAGCAGTGATAAATTTGATGAAAATGAACGGAAACAAGTACTCAATCCCCTCACAAGCCTAAGTCCCTAGTAACTAATCCTAAAACCTAATGAAAATTGAAGGGAAATAAAGAAATTGAAAGAAAATGGAAAGAAAACCAGAGAAATCAGTGAAGTACTATGCTTGTGAATGAGGAGATGGATTGGTGAATTGATAATGTCCTTGAGGGTAAAAATCAGAGAGGATAGTGCCTTTATCCCAAATCGCTGAACGAGTATGATCTTTGGTTACTCTTGAGAAGTATGCACCGTTTCAAAGTGAAGGGGGAAAAAGAGAGACTAGGGTCGTGATTGGTGAGAATGAGAGGAGTTGGATGGATTGGGGGTTACGTAAGAGTCTGCGAGGGAAGTTTAAACGAAAATGGGGTAGTCTGGGTATTTCACGGGCTTACAGACCTTGCAGGTCACAACACATGTGATTCAAGTCGTGACATGGATTAACAGATCTGAAATTGGGAATTAGGGTTCCACGTCGCGACATATGTGGATTATGTGACGACCTAAGAAGGTCGTGAGCCTAGTTTACTGTCTCAGCTCATGTCACGACATAAGCAGTTGCATGTCGCGACATGAGTTGCCAAAAAGTTCAAATTGAATTTTTTTTGTAGACGTACCCCTTAAAAAGTTTTGAATTCCCTCCCCCACATTAATAGAGCAATGACCCCATTGTAGACAAGAGAGAAAGACAAATATGCTCAACTTTATTCGATCAAGTGAAAATAAAAATAAACTAAACTACATCTATTTCTACTGGGAAGTCTCTTTCACGATTCTCGCTGGTTAGAACGAGAACAGAAAAAGACTATCTAGGCCTAAGGTGGCGAAGGTGGCTTGTCATAGAGCTTGAGGAGATGTCCATTACATTGGAAGAATTCCCCTGACTCCTCATCTAATAGCTCTATCATGCTGAAATCATGGACCTTGACTACCACATAAGGTCCATCCCAGCTCGTTTTAAAGATACCTTTCTTGAATTTGAAACAAGCTTTATAGCGAAGGACTTTGTCACCCACTTTGAAATGTTTTCTTAGGATATTAGGATCGTTGATGACTTTTGTCTTTTGCTTGTAAATGTCAGAATTGGTATAGGCATCTAACCACATCTCTTCTAATTCTTCGATTTGAAGAAGTCGGTGAGATCCATCTAATTCAAAGTCAAAATTACAGGTTTTAACCTCCCAATAGGAACGATGCTCCAATTCCACAGGTATGTGGCATGAGTTCCCATAAATTAATCTGTATGGAGACATTCCAATTGGAGTCTTATAAGCAGTGCGGTAGGCCTACAAAGCATCATCTAATCAGAAACTCCAATCACGATTAGAAGGTTTAACAATCTGTTCAAGGATTCGCTTGATTTCCCTATTTGAAACTTCAGCTAGACTGTTTGTTTGAGGATGGTAGGGCATAGAAATTCGGTGCGAAACCCCGTATTTGCCTAACAACTTGGTAAGCAACTTGTTGGAAAAATGGGTTCCTTGGTAACTAATTAAGACGCGAGGTACTCCAAATCAACTGAAAATATTAGATTTAAGAAATTTGGAGACCGTAGAAATGTCATCCTTCTGTGTAGGAATGGTTCTACCCATCTATAAAGATAGTCAACTACTAAAAGGATATAGGTATGGCTATTGGAAGGTGGAAAATGTCCCATAAAATCAATGCCCCAAGCGTCAAAGATTTCACAAGACAAAATGGGTTGTTGAGGCATCTCATATCTCCTACTGACCCCCACAAAATGTTGGCATTTATCACATGCCTTGTAAAACATATAGGAGTCCTTCAAAAGGGTAGGCCAATAAAAACTGGCATCAAGGACTTTACGAGTCGTTTTCTTTGCACTAAAATGTCCACTGCATAGTGTATCATGACAGGATTCTAAGATGTGCAGAGCCTCCACTACAGGGACACACCATCTTATTACTTGGTCAGCACATAATCTCCAAAGATGTGGTGGATCCCAGATGTAGTAAGAGGCTTCACTTTTAAGCTTCTGAGCCTGAAAAGTGGACAAATGAGAGGGAATTAACCCCGTGACTAGATAATTGACCAAGTGGGCGAACCACGGTTCTGAGACAGACACAGAGCATAAAGACTGGTCAGGGAAAGCATCAACAAGAAGATCTGAGTCTAATACTCCTTTTGTATCAAGAGGTAGTCTGCTCAAGTGGTCGGCAACATGGTTTACGTTGCCAGCCCGATCCTTCACTTCCACATCGAACTCTTGAAGTAGAAGCATCCACCTCAAAAGTCTTGGTTTTGATTGTGGCTTGTGGAATAGATATTTGACCACTGCATGGTCTGTAAATACAACCACCTTGGATTTTATAAAATACGGATGAAATTTTTCAAGAGTAAATACAATCGCATACAGCTCCTTCTCCGTGGTAGTGTAATTCTTTTGAGCTGTGTCTAGGGTTTTAGATGCATAAGCAATTACCCTGGCTTCTGAATTTTCGCGCTGGCCCAACATTGACCCCACACTTAGGTTAGAGGCGTCACATGAAATTTTGAATGGTAAGTCCTAGTTGGGTGAGGTTAGGATAGGAGGAGTAACTAGCCTATCCTGTAGCGATTCAAACGCAAGCTCACAATCTCGGTCGAATTAAAAATCGACGTCTTTTTGCAGCAATTTAGAAAGAGGTAGGGCTATTTTACTGAAGTCTTTTATGAATCTCCTATAGAACCCTATGTCCTAGAAAGGATCATAGCTCTTTTAGATTAGTAGGATAGGGTAATGAAGATATGACTTCTATTTTTGCTTTCTCTACCTTTATCCCCTTCTTAGATATTAAGTGACCAACCACGATGCCTTGATTTACCATAAAGTGGCATTTCTCATAATTTACGACAAGTTTCTTTTCTATGCAACGTGCTAAAATTAGGTCAAGGCTGTTTAAACATTTAGAAAAAGAATTGCCATATACCGTGAAATCATCCATGAACACATCCATGCACCATTCAATGAAGTCAGAGAAGATGGACAACATGCACTGTTGGAATGTGCTAGGGGCATTGCAAAGCCTAAATGGCATTCTCTTATATGCATAAGTCCCGAATGGACAAGTTAAAGTGGTTTTATCCTGGTCTCTAGGATCTATAGGTTGTTGGAAGTAGCCAGAATAAACATCTAGGAAGCAATAATGGCTTTTCCCTGCCAACCTTTCAAGATTTGATCAATAAAATGCAAGGGAAAATGATCCTTCCTAGTGGAGTCATTTAATTTCCTATAGTCAATACAAACATGTAAGGAATTTTGAACCCTAGTAGGAATGAGCTCTGATCAAGTCCTGAAACTGTCGCCTGTTTCGCTAGCCATAGTGATTGCACCTAAGTGTAGTATAGAGGCAACCGATCGTTCTTCTCTCAGGGAGCTATTGTATGGAATTTTTAAGCAACTTCCTAATTACTATCTAAACTAACTAGGGGGCTTTCTAGGTGCTAAGTAATTACTAACTAACTCTAATCATCTAATTATCTAATTTTTTTGGTGTTTTTAGGGTTGAGGAAAATAAACTAATTGATTAAATCTAATGGTGATTACGAGTCTCTCGATAATGAATCATTGGGTTTTCATTGCTCTCTAATGATATTAGGGTTAGTTCGATTCTCTAAGTTTCTTTTGGCAAAACACTAAGCTACCACTTAGGTCACCAATTTAATTAACAAAAACTCGCCTAGGACCCCAGGTCAATTAATCATTAATTAATTTGATTTAAATACTCTTAGAGTGCCCTTAAGATAATGCATGATGGTTCTCGAATTGGCTACTACCAATCTGAGAATTACGCGTGCAATTAAATTCATACGACCGCACAAATCCGCAAACACACATAATTAAAGTCTGAAACTTGGATAAATATAAATAGCAAAATCATACATCAAACTTGGCAAATGTTCAGATCCTCACGACTACAACCATAGCCATGAACAACCATCCATAAATTCCTAGACCTAGGAGAAAGATAGATGAAGAGATCTAAAATTAACAACTGAACTTCCCTAGTTAAATACATAAGCTCCAACTGTCTAATCCATCATCGAGAGGGTAAAGGCTTAGCCTCTAATGGCTTTAAGCATCGCGCTACCACATTCGATCTTCAGCTCCATGAGAGATTGGGTTTTGGAGTTGTAAGGTGGTTGAATTTGGTGATTAGGAATTGGGAATTTAGGAATTAGGGTTTCAAGTGCCTTGCTGCAAACCTATAGACGTAGGGCTTCTCTCCTAAACGTAGGTTAAATCCCCTATATATAGATGCTAATTTCGGATCATATCTATCATAATCTTTATCTTATTTTGAAATCACATCTATCCAAATCAAAATATCATCCAAAAATCATGTCTGTGTAGATTATAGACTTAGGTCACGACCTACAGTTGTCCATGTCACGACTTGGCTTCAGGGAACTTCCTTCCAGGCTCAATTCTGCTCCAAAACGCACCGTTTCATTAAAAACTTCTCTGGGTCATGACACAACAAGTTTAGGTCACGACATAGAGTGGCAGATCAACATTCTCATGTGTTCTGGGCCTTCAAGCTCCAGTTTCTGCATCTGCTCCATCCTGGCTCCAATTTTGGCTCCAGTTTAGGCTCCATTTTCTCCTTTGCTTGCCTAAAAACATAACAACAAAGAGGCTTTGCCAAAGCAAGTGAAGAATCATAATTAAAAAATATAAAATAATCACATTTTTACCCATAAATAAGCAAAATGCAAAGTATGAGACATACAATCCAAATACTCTAACTACGATGCATAATGTGGGTAAATGTGTGCAATTTGGCTAGAAAATACCCTTGAAAACCATATAAATATCGTGTCAGATCATCCACATAATAGCTCCTCGAGAAGAACGATAGGTTGCCTCTATACTACATTTAGGTGCAATCAATATGACAAGCGAAACAAGCGACAATTTCGGCCCTCGATCAGTGGTGCAACACCGGTTACTAAGCCGAGTTAAGATTTGTCAGCAGAGTTACCATTTTTCTATCTCTCCTATTTTTTCTTTTTTCTTTTTTAGCACAAGAAAGACTTGGGGTAACATGGCATTAAAATCAGCATACAAACTTTGGACTTGTCACAACTTATTTTAAAGAAACATGAAGGCTTAAAGGGGTTAGACTAAGGACAATTGTAGTTAGCTTGTGTTTGGGTAATAAGGGTTTAAAAACAATGCCTCTATCATATTCTAATCCATAAACACTCTTGCAATGTTGACCAAGGGTCAAGACAAGTTCTAGAGGTTGAAAACTACTGAATATACACTCAATTTTTGGATTATCCTTCCAACAAGGGTTTTTAATCTCCTATGTTCATACACCTAGTTCTAATCAGCAAAAATTGGTCATAAGCATTAGGTCACTTATCACACAAGTAAGACCACAGGGTGCAGACTAAAGAGGCCAAAAGAAACACTCAAGGGTATGTTAGAATCCCTAAAGCACTCATAAAGTCCTAAGAAAAATTCTTACCTAAGTCTATAACTACAAATTTTTAAGGGTGGTATGGTTTTCAAAACTAGTTGGGGTGTAAAGGTTTTCAAATTGTGCAATTGTAGCTTTTAAAGTCATATTTTTCAATGAAAGATATTCAAGTCACGACTAACTAAGTTTTATGTCGCGACACAAAGTGGCAGTAAGTTCTTTGTGTTAAATTCATGTTCAGGTCGCGACATATGGAGACATGTGTCACGACTTGTACTGGCAGTGGCCAAATTGAATGTATTTTTCGAGTCTTTTGCAAAAACTTTCCAAGGACAATACCAATATATTCAATACTAATCCAATGTAGAGCAATTCACCATGTTGAATCAAGTTCAAAACAATTCAATTTAAGTAAAGTAATGGTAAAAGATTGGATTTGAAAACAAAACTTTCTAAATTGTTTTAAAAATTTTGGAAAAATTTTCGCATTATTCGCACACATATAAAATGAACTAAATAAAGTATATCATACCCTCCCCCACACTTAAATCACACAATGTCCTCATTGTGAGGGTCGTGAATGTAAAGCATAGAATATGATCAACAAAATAATAACAGACATACGCATTTATCAGTAATCCACCAAATATCCAAACAATGTCAGAGTTTTAAACATAACCAAAGGGAAAGAAAAACTACATAAAATTCGAACAACTAAACATAACAAAGTAAAATAAAAAAAACAGGTCAAGTGTCTGCCGCTCCATTTCCAGCGGTCAGCTACTGCTCCTCAGTTGTGTCTCTTGTGGGCTCCACTCCAGCCTAAGCGGCTGTAGCTCCAGACTACTCGCCCGGGCCAATAGGAACGGCCGGGTAGTTATCCCTCCAGAAGGCCTGCTCAAATCCCTTTGGCATCGAGATGTGTAGAGCCTTAGCTGTCAGCATGATTAGGGGTCTATGTACCTCTCCCTCCTACACATGTTATCAGTATACAAAGCTTGGAATGCCTTGAACTCCTCAATATGGGCATCCAGCTTCACGCTCAAGGCTTCCAGGGTGATGCTAGAGCCACCTGAGGTCACTTCCTCTTCCTCAATCTGAATATCTCCCACTGGTCTCTGTGCTCGCTTCTATGCTCAGTTTTGTTCAGATAGATAAATGTTGGCTTTAACCGGTTCCAGCAGGATGTCAGAGGGCTCGGTCAATATCTTCCCCTTAAACAAGTTTGTGATCAGGTGGGGAAAAACCAATTGAGTCCTTTTATTATAGAGGCAATTCTGGATCTGATGCATAATGATTATCAGGATGTCCAATGTCTGCCCGGTCATGAGGAAATAGAGGAGCAACGTCCCTTTCTCACTCATGTCAGAGATATGCGCCTACGCCATCACATTGTAGGTCATGAAATTCAACCAGGCGCGCATGTGATCGTTCATGTTCTTCCTTTCAAAATAATTCTTCCCACTTTGAGGTGTCTATCCGGCATTCTCAATGCCTATCACTCTGAATACTTCAGGCCAAGAAATCCTGTCGCGGTCCTTGAGCCAATCTTGATACGTACAATTTAGGAAAGGCGCTTCATTTGACAGCTTGTAAAAATTCTCCAGCAGCCGTCTCGAGAGGAGTACCTCGCCTCCTCTGAATGTGATCCCCATCTCCTAGTCCATGGCATAACACGTATAAAACTCTTAGACGATAGTAAGGTTGGCTTTTTCCCTTAGCTTCAATAATTCCCTGAAGCCTTGGGCCACAGCTTGCTTATAGAACTCTGAATCAGTCTCAGGGAAATAGTGCTCTTGTATAGCCGATCAGTCTTTGAAAAGCTTCTCTGCTTCGATTCTCATCCTTTTTGTTTCGAGTCTCGGTTGCGGACCTTAAGGTGCTGAACTAGAGGGAGTAGCTCTCTTTGTGCGGGCCATCTAAATAGGAAAGATAGATAAATGGAAGAGAGTCATGAAATATGAAATTCTAGGTCCTAAATCACTCTCTCATGTCCCCTTTTCAAAAGCTTTAGGAATAAGAGGCCATAATGTATGAAATTAAAATTAGGTCGCGACATAATGTTATCTGTGTCGTGACCTATCTAGGCATAAAGTTTTGCCTCAGGAAAAACAGTTTTAATGTCGTGACATATAGAAAGCTTGGTCACGACATAAAGTGGCAGAGAGTTCTTTTTCTATTTGAAAATGGGGTGCATGTCGCGACATAGACGTATCTCTGTTGCGACATGTGCCCGGAATTTACAAAAACTCGCATGCAAAGAAGATGTAACTCGTGACTCCCAATTTCACCAAAACCAATTCAGAGCAGTTATAATTTGTAGAAAATAAGAACAAACAGGTACCCAACCCCCTCACAATCCTAAAATCCTAAGTTTCTAATCTAAATCAGGAACGAAATTGAATGAAAACTAAAGAAATCTAAAGAAAAGGAATAGAAAAAACAGAGGGAAGTGAAGTACCAGATTGTGAGTTTGTAGGATATGATTTGATGAACTGAGAGTGCCCAGGGAGTGCAAGAATCAGAGAGTGAAGTTCCTCTATCCGAAATCGCAGAACAGGAGGGTATGATTCTTGAAGGTTCTTGAGAGAGATTTCACATTAAGAGGAAACAGAGAAAGAAAAAAAAAGAAGGGTCGCGACTTGTGAGGAGGAAAGGGAGTTAAATGGATTAGAGTTTACGTAAGGGTTTGTAAGGAAAGTTTAAACGGAAATA
>JBAGKO010022682.1:0-11024 GCA_037177275.1 Acacia concinna | reverse complement strand
CTTCCTCTACAACAATCTTTCTGGAATTTTCCCAAAATTCAATATTTAGTGAAAATATTGTTTATTAGGTTTTCCATATGAGAATTTTGGGGTGTTATAGCTCTCCTCTCCTTACAAAAATTTTTTCCTCGAAATTTTCTACGAACAATGATTCACAAACTCTGAGTAACCGTTTCTTATATCATATTCCCATGTTTTCCTCTGCTCCCTAGGTAGTTTCCCTAGGAGAGAATCCCTTGCCAGACTACTTTCACGAGCGTGATACTTTGGTGCTAGAGTCACACATCTTGCTGATCAATGATTCGATCCGGCTAAACCTCATAGATAACATCATTCTAAATGTATACATCACCATAATCAATAACATAGTTAGGGTTTGATTTGTTTTTCTTAAACTGCGAGACATGGAAGACATCATGTAACTTATTCCAATTTGGGGCTTTTGCTGTGCACTCTGATTTTATGCGATTCTGCCACAATTCCATAGTGATGCATTCTTATTATACCCAGGAATTGAAAGATCTTGTAAAGTCTTGTTAGTAGCATCATAATTGTCAAACTCTATCACATTGTTCTTGATCCCCCGGTGACCAATACATCAATCTTGGATCACAACATGTTTTGATTTTCCTGGATGTAGAGTAAACTTACTTGTGTTTCTTTAAGGATTCATTGTGTCAAATCAATCCTTAGTGGCATTCCCTTTTGTAGCGGATGAATCTACTCGAGAATAGATTATATTCCTAAGTTGTGTTTCCCATATGGAAAATCTAATAAATAATATTTTCACTAAATATTGAATTTTGGGATCCAGAAAGATTGTTGTGGAGGCAGCCAAGTTGTTGTAGCCTTTTGGATAACCAAAGGACGTACAAAAATTATGATACTTTATAGGATGAAAGTGGACATCCTAAGATTTAATTTGATAGGTCAACCACACCAATTGGATTTATATATATTAAGAGATTTGAATTTTTGAAGTTTTCCCAGTGAAATTTGCCATTTTCTGGAGTAGTGTATAAAGATGAATTTCCTGGGAATGTTATGATTTCAATTGAGTAAAGCAAGTATTTTTCCCTAAAGCTAGACTCAATAAGGGACATTTAGGCTTTAGAATCACCTCAATTGGATATTTGTGTAATTATATATGAATTTTCCAAATTGGGTGAAAATGCTATCTAGAAATCCGAAATTAAATTGGTAAGAACCCAAATTTGGAAAATTCTAGGAAAAATATTAAATGTTGGAAATAATGTATAAGAAAAATTGGGGAGTACATATAAATTATTTGAAGACTAATGACAGTCAGTTTGGAATTTCCTAAGACAGTCGGTATACTGACTATGTAGAAAATTAATCTGGCAGATCACACTTTCCCTTTAATAAAAGAGCAACTGAATGAACAGTATATGATTCAGATTCAGCTGAACATTCACGCCATTTTACAGCCCATTAAGAACTAATGGCATCTGTGTAAAATTAGAAAAATTTAGGGGCAAGTTAGGAATGGAAATTGGCACATGTGAATTGAATGGGTTAAGTCTTCTTGAATGGCAATTGCTGCCCATACACAAAGCTGGAGCAAGAGAAAGGGAGAGTTCTTAAAAGCCAAAGAGAAGAGAAAGGAAGAAGAAGGAAGAGCCTAGGGATCAAAAAAGAAATTAGGTAAGTTCAAGCTTCAATTTTCCATCTCTTCCTTGATTCTTGGCTCCCAACCCCTTCTAATGGTTGGATTCCTCTTTAAACCATGTTTAGCAAAGAAGAAATCAAGAGGAAAAGGGGCTGTAAATTTTGGATTAGAGAGGGAAAGAGCAAAGATCACGAGGTAATCACCTAAAACATGAACCTCTTCTTGATTCTAGTTATTTTCTGGAGATAGTCTAGTTGTATGGTCTGTTTCGCTATTCAAATGTTGTCCACATTTTATGAAACTTTACAGAAATAAAATAGACATATATAGGTTTAATTTGAGGTGTAGAACATAATTTTTGGACAAGTGGATCAAAAGATATGATTTTTCAAAATTTGGCCCTGTTTCTGGATCCAAATCTGGAATAGTTAGGGTTTAGTGAATTTATGGGGACCTTGCGACCACTGTTTCCAGAAAAATATATTTTTATTTGAAAGTAGACTTCCATACGTTTACCATATGCTTGGAATTAGTCAAATTGGAGTTTCCTATAATTAATTATGATTTTTACAAGTTGGACATTAAATCTGGAAGTTTTTATGTGGTATATTGATTTTGTGATGTTTCTTTCTGGTCAAATGAAATCTAGTACCCATAGAAATTTCCAGACATAAATTAGACCCAATGAGCTTTAATTGGATGGGTATTTTGTGATATTTGGATAAGTACATTGGGAGATACAAATTTTTAAAATTTGGTAATGATTTTGTAATTTATCCTGTGACAATAGTAGGTTATGATAAATTTTAGAATTTTTTGTGTGAGAAGTATAGAATAAAATATTTCTCCTATAAATTAGACTTAATAAGGGTCACATAGGACTTTGAACCACCCAAATTGGAGGTTTGTGGAATTAGTTATGATTTTTCAAAGTTAGATAAAAAATCCTGTCAGCACTTAGCCCATGCGAATTTAATGAACTTTGAACCTAGTGTAATCACATTAGTTGCTTAATTGGACCTAAGCACTAATCCAAATGACAACCAACTTGACTAAATGGGATAATTAATGGTAGCTCATTGCTATACATTTGGACTTGTAGGATTACACGGTTAGCAGACAACGTGATTGATAGCCAATCACAGAAGCCAGTGGTTCTAAAAGGAAAGCAGTTTTCCCAGGTGAGTGAAACATGCCGATTTGAGTGTTGCTAAAAGTTAATGTAATTTCTTTTTGGAAAATTTTGGACTGAATTTGTAACTATTTGTAGACTCTACAAAGAGCATGTGGAATGTAAACAAATACTTAATATCAGTATGTTATACTACTTCTTGCTCATATATGTAGTGCGCTTTAATACTATGATAAATGTGGAACCAGAAGAGGGGTTTGATAGAAGGGAGGGGAGGCAAAATTTTTATGATTTGAATTTAAAAAATTTTAAAAAGTGGGGTTATAAGTTTTTAATAAAGATAAGATGTAAAATAAAAGAGTAAAAAAATTAAAAACTATCAACCCCACTTCCCTAATTTTTCAAAATTCAATTCATAAAATTTTTTCCTACAAATCCCTCATACCAAACAGCCCCTAAATCCACCCTTGATGGGTCAGACCGATTGCTCCAGAATAAAATCTAAATAAATAAGAAAGAGATATGATATGCAATTATTAGAGAATAAATTGCAATTAAATAAAGAAAGTCAATTATTGCCAGAACTAGAATCATAGATTTGGAAAGATTTGAATTTTGATTTGGTAAATCACTCATCATTTATTTGAGAAATTTATGCTTGATTGGTAAATCACTCATCTTTTATTGTGAGAGATTTACACATAATGGAATATGGGAAGTGCTTCCTAGGACTTTATAAATAGAGTTCCCTACCAGGCAAAAGAGTTCTCTTGCGGTCTCCCTTCTCTTCTTCCATATTTCTTCTGTTATGGTGCACTGCTATGCAAACCCTTGTTAGACTCTAGTACTTTTAACCGATGTGTGAGCTACGCTCTTAGATCCAACCTGATCTGTTACGCATCCCTTGCCTCCATTTTCATCTTATTTTTCTAACATTGGTATCATTGCCATTGTGATCTTGAAGCAATGATTTATTCTGTGTGTAAGCCTGATTATTATTTCCGCTAAATTTTTTTATGCTATATGTCGAAGAATGTGGCATTTTTTTTAAAAAAAATCTCTAATTTGTTTCAAAGGAAGAAATTATCAAATCCTATGTTTGATTTAGTGTTTCCTTTGTTGCTTTTGGAAATAACATTCCATTTCTTGCCACATGAACACATTGATCAAGAAGAATGTTCCAAACTAGCAAAAAAAGAAATTTTCCAAGTAATGTGTATGAGTAGTTGAAAAATACTTAGTCTAGTTGACAAGACAAATAAGGAAACCTTTTTAACATTAGTACATATATCCATTGCAATTAGCAGACTATGATGTTTGTGAACTATTGAATGTAAGGGTAGAACACAAAGCCTAGTATTTTCATTGACGACATGGACATTTACTTGAAATACGATTATGTTTATCTAATCTTGAGCAAGAATAGGGCTGTTAAATAATGGCTGAATCTTGTAAAAAATTACTTAAACTGGAAGGATAAATCCTTTTTTGAACTAACAAAGGTTAAAAACACATGTTTGATTAAGTTCAAGATGCTTTGTGAGATTGTTAGCGGCAACTATAAATCTCTAGAACCCTTTAATTCAATGAAGTTGTCCTTGATATGGTTAAGTAGACAAAAGTATAAGTAAAACTATTTGCCATAGTTTGGCAGATAAACTCATATATAGTCATTGTCTTTAGACTTAACCAAATGCATTTCAAGTCAATCACATCTATGCCCTGTGTGTTGTCAATAGGACTTTAACATGTCTAAGCATCAAAAGACCATAATGGTCAGCTACTTATATCCATAGTCTTCCTATATCATGGAAAATTGGGGACAAGATATGAAAATGTATGTCTTCAATAGACAACTTGAGAATATGATGAGACATGTCTTCATTAGTGAAAATGATGATAAATTAGTGCTTGAAAGAGAACTAAGGATCACAACGTTCATGGAACACTCATTTCCTAATAGAAAATGTGCATTGATCATGACAAATCTCCTTATGAGATTAACAATGACAAGGAATAAACAAGTATTCTTCAGTTCATTGATCTGAGTAGGAGGGTTTGAGGCCATTTTCCACCAAGAATCCTTTAAAGTCTACCAAGATTGAATGCTCTCTTCATCATTCAAAATGCAATTATGACTACCTTGAAGCATTTAGAGACACTAAAAGGACTTGCTAAGTGTCGAAGGACAATGCAAGAGGATATAAATTCTTTTCTTAAAACTACCTAGGTGTATGTTTGAAAGATTTTCCTTATTGCTGAAAGGAAATTGGGGATATGTAAGTTGTCAATTATATTATTGACAATCAAACGTAAAACACTTATAACCTGCTTCGTTCATAGAATTGAAAGTAATGTAATGGAATGCAATACAACAAAATGTACTTTAATGTAATAATGATTCCATGAATTTGTTTGGTTGGTCATTAATATATATATAAATATATATAAATGTTTGGTTGGATTAGATCTCACATGAAAATATATGAGAATAATATAGTCAGAGACAAAATTACTCATATTTACACATATATGTATAATGTACTATAATTTGTGTTTATGGTAACCTTTTCAATTTTTGTGGCGTATACGTTGGGTTTATAATAATTTGTTAATATTTAATGGTAGAAATATTACGCCAGATACAAGTTGAGTTCATAGTAATTTTTTAATATTTAACAATGAGAATATTATTTAATGGGATATTTTAATATTTTTAATGGAGAAATATATTTTTCACATTTTTTATTGGGGAATTTTTTTAAAAAAATATTATATAATTATAATATTTTTAATTTTTAATGGTAGTAATTATTTAATATTTTAAAATATTTATGGATGGGCACTTTGGTCAAATTTTAAAATGGGTTTAGGTACAAATTTAGTAAGAACTATTTCGCTAGATGCGCCCAATACAATTAACTATTTTGGGATGCAAAAATTGCAACCATGAATTTTTTTGGGGCCAAAATGACAAGGCCGTTAAATACACTTAACGGCCGTTAACTTGGGGTCCCACTGTCTATTTTTTTTATATTTTTAAAAGGTTAAGGTGTAAATTTAGCAATGAACTATTTTTTTAGGGACACCAAAGATGATTATTTTTTGTAAGAGCATTTAGGCAAATATAAGCATTTATATAAGAGTATTAGATTAACATCGTACTTTATTCTTTTCATAAGATTATTTACAAGATAAATATGAGCCTTTACATTATTACTAAATGGATTTAAAAGAATATTAGAAGTTCAAAATTTTAGATATTCACATATTTGTCTTTCCATTGGCAAAACTTGATTTTATTTTGACCAAAAGGGTGCAATAAAAAAATTTTGCAAGAAAAATATGTTAACGAAAAATATTATGTAAATCCCTTTAAAACAAATATAGATATTCAGGGATTTAAAAGATTTATATATAATTACAAAATAAATATAGATATTCAGGGATGTAAAATAAAACTATATATTTACAAAACAAATATAGATATTCATAGATTTAGAAGACAAATATAGATATTTACAAAATAAATAAAGGGATTTAAATAATTTTGATCGTTAATATATTTGTCTTGTAAATATTTTTTATTGTACCCTTTTGGTCAAAATAAAATCAAGTTTTATCAATTGTAAGACACATATAGGCATTGACAAGACAAATATATGTCTGTCCAAAAAATTTTAACTTAGATTATTTTAAATCTCTTTAGTTATAATGTAAAATATTCATATTTATCTTATAAATGATCTTATGAAAAGAATAAAGAAATGCGTTAATATAAATACTCTTATATAAATGCTCATATTTTCCTAAATGCTTTCACGAAAAATAATTGTCTTTGGTGCCTCAAAATAAATATTTCGTTATTAAATTTGCACCTTAATCTTTTAAAAATATATTAAAATAATAGGCAGTAAAACCCACAATTAATGCCCGTTAAGTGTATTTAACAACCTTACCATTTTTACCAAAAAAAAATTCTTGATTGATATTTTTGCACCCCAAAATAATTAATTGTGTTGGACACTCCTAGTGAAATAGTTCTTTGTCAAATTTGCACCTTAACCTTTAAAAAATTATAATGGCAATAGGGTCCTTTTCACGTAATTACAGGATGCCTGCATACCCATGAATCACTCATAGCAATATAATCCCCATTACATCAAATGATGTAATTAGAATTACATTTTGTAATATGGTTTATATTATGTAAGCTCAATCAAATAATGTAATCAATGTATTGCATTAGGATTATGTAACATCCCAAAATTTTTAAGGCCTAAATAGAGGATTTTTGGTAAACCGAGGGTCGTACCCTAATATTTTTTAAGGCCTAGATGAGGCATTTGGGATGAATAAAGGGCCATAATCAGGAGAAAAGAGAGAGATTTCTTGACTTTTGAAATGAAGTTTGGGAAGGACCTATGTGTAAAGAATAAAAATTCGGCAAAGTTAGAAGCTGAATTTTGAACAGATCTGAAAGCCCCGAAAATTCCCATAAAATCCCAAAAATTATTTTAGAACATCCAGAATATCATGGAGCAGTCAAAATAATTTTTAGAGGCCATATGAATTTTTTGTGAATGTATGAATATTTTATTAATTTTTGGCCGGACCGGGTTTTTGACCAGAAATTAATTATAGCATATATTTAGAGGCCTCATTGTTCTGGACTGGGATTTGGGAAATTAGTATGATATTTTAAAGGATTTATAAGGTTATTTGGAGGTTGACAAGAAGTCCAGAGGAATTATGGAATATCGGTTTATCGCCGGTATAAGGGACTTCTTCAGAGAAAAATTATTTTCTGGAGTTCCAGACATCAAAAAATTAAGAAAGTTTTATGGTAGCCTTCTGGGCTATTTTTGGATTTTTGGGTATTTTTTTGGAATTTTTCAATGTAAATTGGATTTTCTGAAATTTTCATATTAAATAAGGCAGTATATGAGAAGTTGTAGTGATATACTAAATTGGATGGACCCCACAGGTCCGCATGTCCCATGTGCCAACTTGCCTTGGAGGAAAAGCCAAGAAGCTTCAAGAAATAGGGAGAAGGGACAAGAAGTCATTATTTCTTTAGAATTTTTCATTATTCCAAGACTACCCCTCCTTATGTCTATAAAAGGAAGCTCACCCCCCTTTAGGCGCATATGAGAGACCCTTGGGGAGGTTTTGGCAGTTTGGAATCTCGACCTTCAAGCTCAGTTTTTCGTGGAGATTCAAGCTACACCGATCGATTAATCTATCAAGGTATGTTCTAGCCTATATTCTCTTTTATTCTTCTCCTCTTCTCCACGGTTTCTGAGGCATTTCTTAAGGGGAAGTGCTTTCCATAGATCCATGCAAACAAGGGGAGGGAGAGTTTGGAGTTATATGAGGATAGAAAAGGCTAGTAGTTGGTGTATAGGCTTGAATTAGGTTAAGTTTTTCCCTTGGGTCCAAGCTAGGGTTGTCGGCCAAGACCCTTAGAATGAGTTTTGATGTCATCTTCATTAGTTTGATGGTTTCAATGTGTTCAAAGCAGTGTTTTACCTAAGGAAAGGTTGAAAGAACACGTGTGAAACGCCGAACCGATGAAATCACCAAGGACCCCAAGAAGGGGGTGCTGTTCGGCCAAGGGGGTAGAGGGTAGGAAGAGTTTAATTTTGGTAAAATGGAGATCATAAATGGATTTAGAGGCAGAAGTTGTGTAGGATAGGCTTCTTAAATTGGTTAAAAGATAAGGGGAGTTTGGAACCCAAGTTTAAGGGGAGAAGGGTTCTGAGCTAGTAACAGTAGCATGTATGCATGCCTAATGGTTGTGTTATGTTTAGGCATTGCAGAGGAATTACCCAGTATCCCGAGGAGCAAAGGAAAAGCACCTGCAGCGTTTGGAATAATCAGTAGCGTGAACTTCTAACCTTAACTCTTAAATGCTTTGCTTGTCTGCTTTGTACTGTTTCTTGTTTTATTGTGTTGTGGTTGAGCAGGCATGTTTGTTATGTATGAGATGTATGACTCTGTGTTTATGTGCCTTGGCAATATGATAGAGATAGAGTCATGTGCATGCTCCCTATACACGGTGAGTGCCAAGAAAGAGGGTACTAGATGAGTAAGTACGAGCATAGCATATTGCATGACTTGTATTGCATTATGAGATTGTCGGCTAGTGTTCTGCTACTAAGGTTTTCCCAAAAAACCTTACTCTTTCCAAAATGTAGGTGAAGGTACTTCAGGAAGCAAGGAGAAGAGATAGATAGAGGCTGTTTTATTGTGCTTCCCTGTGTTATTTGGATTAATGTAATGATATGTATGTACTGGATACTGGTTTCTGGATATTGTATGTGTGCTATTGTTACTGTTGATGTAATATGGTAATGCCTTTACCTAAGCCGTTATGCTGTTCGAGTGATGTTAGAATCATAGTATAAGGGAAAATAGCAGAGAAAGGTATTATGGTCACATTGGCACTTGGTTTTTGGCTAGTTTGAGCTTAAAATTGGGTTGCCCATTGTTTGAGCAAATGACTATATCTGGCCACGGGCCTTTGCATGCTAATAGAAGGTATTTTTAGCTGAAAATGAAGTGGTAGATCATGTCATTTGGAGCTTTTCTAGCAAAAATTATGCCTTCCCAAAGTTGGGCCAAAAATATTGAAAAATTGAAAAATGACCAAATTAATAGTGCCAAAATGACCATATGAATACTGCAACTTTGAGGGGCTGTACATGTGCAATGCTATGCTATCATGGTAGGAGATTATTTTTCCCTTATAGAGGAAGGAAAGATCTTTCCAATGAGCTTGAAATCACCGCATTTCAATTTTTCTAGAATTAGTTATGATTTTCCAAAGTTGGTCGAAATTAAGGGGCGGATGAATAGTATAGCGATAGAGGCAAAAATTTTCCCCTTATTTTCCCAACTTGAAGTCATAACTAGTAATTTCAATAGCTCTAATATAATAAGGTAAAGGCTATAAAAGGAAGGTTTGACAGATTACATGTAATCATCTCTCATGTAATCGAACCAAACAAGCTATTAGTGGCTAAGGGGAATCACAACTGGGAGGCATTAGTAAACAAAAAGCCTTGTCACTGGTTATTCATTTTAACTCTAAATGACTAATATTGGCTATAATAGAAAGCTTAAGCTTTAAAGCTTGAGTTTGAATTTATATCAAGAACATATAAAGACTACTTTCCAATTTGGAAATTAGATGATAAATTCTACATGAAGAAACTTAAGGGCTTAGTAGAAACAATCATCTAAGTAGTCACAAATGCGGTTTCACAAAAGAAAATCCTAAATGACTTGAAAATAGTTGAAGAACACTACATAAGTGCAAAACAGTCTTGAGATGACTCTTTTAGAAGTTATTCTCTATTACAATGACACATGTTTAGTTGAAATAAGTGTCCAGAGAGTTGAAAGAATAAAGGATCAGGATGATACTTGAATTCTAGGTTGATTGATTGTGGGTAGAATAAATACAAATTGCACTAGGAAAGTATAAGTCATAGCACCTCCGTATGCTAAGCTATAAAACTCATGGTCACCCCTATAGACAAGGGCTCAACCTCAGAGAGGTTATGTGTCCCATAAGGAATCCAACACAAAAAAGGTGGATAAAGTCTCATAATAAGAATATGGTTGGTAGCCTAAGTATATATAGTATAGGTCAGAAAGGTTGGTTCACTCATAGGAACAACTGTCTTCTTATAAGGGAGTAGGAGGGTGAGACAAGCAAATGATCACCATGAGATGGTAATGAAAGGTATTTGTGTTTGAGTCGTCTCAGTGAAACTGAGATGAGATCTACATATGCATATTTCTTATGTAAAATATATCAACCTATGAATACATGAAACTATCATAAGACTTGTAGCCAGGCAAATGACTGTCTTTTACAAATGATTGTAAAAAGAAGTTTTAGTTTCAAATGTGCAAAAACATTGTGGAACTTAATGCGTGTACGGTAAAATACAAGATAAAAACCAACATACACTACCAAACAATCATCATAGCATGCAATTTGTATTGCATGTACGTAAGAGTAAGACTACAATACAGGACATAGGTGAAAGATCCCTGGTTCATTATGGTGTGAGTCCTAGGAAGGGAAAATCCTCCCATGATACCCTTAGGATTTAGGTGGCATTATGAAGACTTGATTTGGTGTCAGCTACTTTAGCTAAAACTCTATGACCATGCATGATTTAGTCAAAAATGTAAAACCTAGGAAAGCAATCAAGTCAGGAACGATTGATATTTAGTCAAAAAGGA